>VDFB02237035.1:0-11215 GCA_007258455.2 Sequoia sempervirens
ATGCACTACGTGTACAAAACCTTCATGAGGGAATTTTAAACATTTATGAACCATAGAGGTGACACCGTTCACAGAGGCTAGCTAGGGAATACCCAACCTAACTCATAATAGGTCAAACTCTAGGATGATAACAAATGAAACACCAACCTTGGGTTCTACCAAGACTGACAAAGAAGTAGAGCACATAGGGGCAATAGAGAGTCCATCATGTGTACAGAGAGTGGTCTCTGACTCTTCATATCTCTCCTTGTGTAAGTTGTTTATAAACAGACTCTTCTCAATTATCACATTAACTCAACTCGTTGAATCAACTAAGACACCAGTTACGACATTTCCATTAATCCAGGTAGGAATGTATAGTGGGGAAGGTTCCTTATTAAGAGGCTCATCATGTGAGGTGAATGTTATGTCAGGTGTTGCACTCACATTTTTAGGAGGGATACGTGTGAATGAAACCATGTTCACGTACTGAAGTGGAACTAACTCAGATGATATAAAAGATTATGTTACTAAATTTGCAGAAGGAGAGGGAAATGCATCAATGTAAATTTGAAATTCACTATTAGCCTTGGCCACAAATTTATTAGCATTCCCATCAAGATGGATAGTCCCATCATTGACACAGTCCTAAATCTCATGATGCAATCATATGCACCACTTGATGTCATGTATGTGCACTCGATGGAATTGACAGAATTGATGCTCATCATACCACTAGGAAACAACTCAATCAAGGGTCGAGGTTCTAGCAACGTTAGAACTTTATCTTTTAACAACTTCTTCAAAACAACAATATAAGATAGATAATTTTGTGAAATGTGTATTAATACCTAGGCCCTTGTCCTTAGATGTGGAGACCACATTTGCAATAGCTTTTTTTTTTCCAGAAACCAACACTATAGACTAATTATTAGAACATGAGTGCAAAGAAAAACCCCCAAACTATGCCACCATTTTCTGATACTCATGCAAAGCAGCACACAAGTGTGCAAAAGAAGGATATTTCACTAAGGAAAATTTTTCTTGCCATGAATTATGTAAGTTTCCAATGAAAACCTTCTACACATCTGAGTCCAATAGAGGATAAAAAATTTGAGAGAACAACACTTCATATCGAGTGATAAAATCAATCACCTTTTCTTGGTCCCCTTGCCTACATCAGACGAGATCCAAAAAGGTCATCTTCAATCCAATGCTAGCTTGGAACTATCGGAGGAACTAATTTACCAACTAATCAAACAATAAGATAGAGTTATCTGGTAAGGAACAATACCACTCAAGGGCAATGTCCTTGAGGGATCTAGGAAATATTTTAGCCATTAGAGCATTGTGATGGAAGAAATCAGTATACATAGCATTAAATGTTGAGATGTGCATCTGAGGATCTCCACGACCACCATACTTTTTGAATTTTAGAATTCACATCCCTTGAGGGATAGGAGTTTTTAGAATAACAATGGACAGAGGACTATGTCAGAAGAATGGTTGAAAGATAGGTTGAGAGGTAGAACTGGATAGGTTCGCTAATTGATTTTGCATCTGACCCATGTTTTGCAACAAGGTATTTAAGATAGGGTTAGAGGATGAAACATGACCAGTGGAACCTCCACTAGAACCACCAGAGACACCACCCCCCATACTAGTAGAGACCCCACCGCTAGGACTAGCATGGGCTCCAAGATTTCCAACAAGAACATTAGGACAAGAGGAGTTGAAACCCAAGGGTACCTTGTTTACTTTGATGATGGGGGATGGCTGAGGACCAGAGGTGGTGTCAACACAAGGGCCAATCTCGGGCATTACTGATGCCTTAGGCATCAAGACTTCTATTTTTCTTTCAACAATCTCAAAGCCAAGGTCTTGGGCAACACCTGACCTAGGATTGTATGATGGGGCATGAGTATCCACTATGTCCATAAGGCCCCAGAGAAATTCTAGACCTACTTGGTCCTTGTCCAACATAGTTCTCAAGTCACTAATAAATTTAGCAACCCTAGCCATAGTCCTTTCTTTCTCTAGATACTTCTCAAACTCCAAGTCTTCTATCTAGGGAAAGAAGTTGCTCTATAGGAATCTCAAGAGCATCGTCTTCCTCCATAGATGAAGCAGAAGGAGAAGCAGAGGGATATAGGAACATAGGGAACTTCCCAAAAGGGCTAGAGAAACATGTATTTGTTCTAAAATCATTTTGTCAAAGGTGGGACTAGTAGTGACCTTAGAATCCATCTCTATATGCCATATGCTTCTTCTAACAATGTGCAGAGGTTGTCAAGTGATTCATAAAGAAACAACAAAGCTTCACAACACACAAGCCCACAACACACCTAGGGTACAAGAAAATATATACGACACTAAGAAACAAAACAAGACTTTCCACGTCGAGGTTCACAAAAATCACAGTGGGATTCGTCACTTTCCGAGGGCTCTAGGTCATGGGGCCCCCAAGGAACAAAATGCACCTAAACTACCTTAGGTTGTTTAGCAGATGTTCAAAAATCCCGGTGGAGCTAACCTTAGAGTTTTAGGACTACAAAACCAAAACAACTCCTTTGTTAAGGGCGGTGAGTCACGAGAACCAAAATCAATGTGACATGTTGGCATCTTGTCACGAGACAAAGGTGGAGATAAATAGCCATAAAACCTGAGGGCCTACTTATGGCCGGAGCTATTAAGATTTCACAATTTGAAAGAAAATACAAAAATAAAAAGTACAACAAGAACATTAGAAAGATATTATAGTACAAATGACAAAGAAAGAGTAGGAAAAGATACCTTTCCACTCGCGAAATCTAACTCTTTAGCTATAACTCCAAATGGATGAACCATCACCTACACACATGGAAACAAGAAAAAATTTGGGCTATTTTTCAAGGTCTGCCTCAATTAGACCCTCATTTTGGTGTTCCCACCTCCATAGACAACAAGATATGCAATGAGATAGAGAAATCGACAAAGAAGAGAAAGGAAAGACACTATCAAATAGAAGTACAAAGATAGTCTGAATGCTACTCTATAAGACATAATGATGCAAATAAGTAACAAGAGTTATATCACCTTCCCTTCTACTAGCACTAAAGGCTAAGAGGAGAAGATGATGAGAGGCTACACCTTACCAAGAGGATGGAGCTTTGTAGAACCTGCAAAAATAATTACTACAACAAGAAGATGTTGTGGAGTCCAAGAAGGGAGCTTGCAATAGCTAGAAGAAGCAAGAGTGATCAAGAAGAGAGTGAGAATGAGCTTGAGAGAGTGAGAGTTTGCATGAAGGGATGAGAAATTTGCATGAAAGAGTGAAAGAATGAGTTTGAATGCTTGAAATGGAGGTAACTAGTAATTTTCATCGATTAAAGTTTGAGAATATGTGGTAGCTTAGTAGCCAACCCGGAAAGCGTAATGCCTCTACAAATTTTAGGGATAGGAATCCACTTAGGATGAAAGTACGACGTGCGGACATCCACGTGACACGTGCATGTCCTCAATAGAAATTCCTCCACTGATGCAAAAAGACAAGGCCACGCAGAAGAAATAAGTTGGCAGCAGCGAGTTCACATCATCAGACTTATAATTTCTAAGGTAAGGGTAAATAAATGGGGAATTTTCCTAGGGTGCAAATTTGCACCATTACACCTATTTACTAAGGAAAATCAACAAGCTTTTAAAGTAGCACTATTTAGCAAGCAACATGAAGAAAACGACAACATTGGGCCCAAATTTTCTATAAATATTACTAAAAGTGAGAGGTTAATGTAAATTATTCAAGAAGCCCTAATTACATGCAAAAGAGCTAAACCCAAAAAAGAAAAAAAGAATTAGCTTCCCAACAAACCCATTGAATGATGAAGAATGCAAAGCAATAAAGAGAATGCTAAAAAAACCCAACAAATAGAACAAACTAAAACTAAAAAATGTATAAACAATTGGTGAGAACACAAAAAAGGAATATATAAGAACTAGAAGGAAGGACCTAATCTACTTAGGAAAACATGAAACAAAGATATTTTGGAGGAAGCTCTATAAGTAAAAAACACATACAAAGAATGACATAACAATAAGTCAATGATTCAAATACACAAAATAGTTGTATGAATGTGAAAATGAAAAATATGCACCCCTATAATTGCCAATGAATAATTATTCATGATGAAATACCCCATTCAAGGGATTAAAAAGCTTGCAACAAGTAAGGCTTGTGACATAGTCAACCTTCAAGTGAAGGATTTAAAGTGGGAAGCAAAAATCCTAGCACCTCAAATTGAAGTAATTTTCAATGAAGTCATTCAAAATGATTTACTAATAGAGTGGAGGACTAACCCAACCATACCTTTGTTCAAAAGTGGAGATGTAAATGATCCCTCAAACCATTAAACTATCATGGTCAACCCTCTCTTTGCAAATCTTTTTGGGAGTCTAACAAAACGCATAATTAACACTTGGGAAAAGAAATAGGGAAAACATAGAAAAGGAAAAAACAAGTTTCAAACCCAAACACTCAATTATAGATTGTTGTGTTGTGCTCAAACACTTAGTTGAAAAGGTTTTGGACAAAAAGGAAGATGTGTATTGTGCAGGTTGTGGATTTTAAGAAGGATTTGGAGACAATTCTAAGAAGTAAATTATGGAGTAGAATAAACGATCTAGGAGTGACAACACAATGCAAAGCATCCATTCATAGATTGTATGAGGACATCAAGGCTAAAATCAAAAGACAAGCATGGCTATCTAAAGTTTTCAAGAGTGATATAGGCATCAAATAGGGCTACCCTCTATCTTTGACTTTATTTGTGCTATACACTAAAAAGCTAGAAGATTGGATTAAAACAAATCTAGGGGGGGCATATTTGTTTGACCATCTATGTGGTGAAACTCTTGCTTTATGTCGATGACCTAATTCTAATGGCAAAGACAACCCAAGGTTTGAGAGACAAGTGATCTTTAGAGCTCTTTTGTAAAGAAGTAGGGATGTAGGTGAATATTAAAAAAACCAAAATTATAATTTTCTCTTTAAAAGGGAAGAAGAAGAATTTTGACTTTTAATTTGGAGTCTCTTGAAGTGATGTTAGAATATAATTATTTTGGCCTCAACTTTCACAATAAACTCATGTAGGACACATATAGGATGAAAAGGATACAAGGGGGATGTTGGGCTCTTTATGCCCTTCAAAATAGGTGCAAGAATGTTGGGTCATGGGATTGGAAAACGGCCAAGGTCCTATTTCATTTACTTTTCACCTCACTGGTGCTATATGATTATGACATATGGGCTAGTGAAATGTCGAGTTTGAAATGGAAGCAAATAATAAAGATCCAAGAATATCTATTTACTAGCGATTTCATGATTAAGGCTTTAGTTCACTATGAAATTTTCGTAGCATAGACATGATCTTTCCCCTTAGAATCAACTCTTATGTCCAAGTTAAAAAAAAATAGAAAACATGAATATTAATAGGTGGCCTAGGGCTACAAGAGATGAATAGTTTCCTAGAAAGAATAAAACATGGATGAAATAAAATTAGAAATGGATGAATAGATGAAACATCAACCCAAATAAATGTCCAAACCTAAACAAAGTCATAAAATATTATGCGAATGCAAAGTTTAGAGTAGTGATGTGGAAGAAGAAAACAAGTAGAAAATGCCAACATTAAAGTAGAGGGTTCAACTTGACTTATGAGCATTGTGAAAAAACTTATATAAGGGTTGACATCAAATGGAGAGAAAAGATTTGCATTGCTCAAAAAGGGGTCTATAGTTTTGCACCACATGGATAACAAAAACAAAAGAACATATCATTTTTGAATGCCAAAGGTACAAAGACATGTGACCCAAATATGAGCAAACATGAAAAGTTGACTCCATGATAAAATTGTTCAAGAAAAACAAATTTAAAGATTTGGGAGAACTACTAACATAAATCAACAAGAGAAGGATCCATCTTCTCAAGGAGACCACATATCCCATGAATCTTTAAATAATTTTAAGATATAGCTAACCCTAATACAATTGAAGATTCCTCTATATTTGTATAATTTAATTGAATCAAAGCAGAATTACAATATAGGAACATATATTTGCTTGCTTGTAGAATTGCATAAAATAGTCCAAAACTAGGGAATGTATTTGAAACTGTTCGAAATTATCATAACGGAACGGCAACCCGGTAGACATTTGAGATCTTACGAAAAATATTGTCCTATAGAGTTTTAACAAGGTATTTTTGGTATTTCTAAACGGAAATGTCAATATGCTTGGAAACCCTGAAAGACTATCAGCTGTCGCGACATAATGGAAGATGAGGACACAAATATTGCTCCACTCTACGTTATACAGAAGCATGGATTTCTTCCTCCAATGCCCAATGATGAAAATGCTTCAAATTTCCATATCATTTATTCAACTGCAAAGCTACTGTACAGTCGGCAACAATCCATCTCAATACCTGCAGAAAAGACAGTTTCGCCCATCGGGAAATGAGCTCCTAAGCTCAATACAAAGTTCTGTATGCAGAAACTATAGGTATTTCTTTTGTGGTTTTCCCCCTTTTGATGAGAGTATTTCAGTACTACATTTGAGGAGCTTTTCTAGTGATTCAGATACAAATTCCAAGCAATGTTCTCTTATTAAGGGGGTCTCTTCAGTTGGGTCAGACTCTCAGGATGAGTCAAAACCGGAGGATGATGCCAACGAGTATTCTGTGGATGGTAATTCCAGAAGAATTTGCAAACTTGTAAAACTAGGTGAAGAAACAATGGAAAATAAACTCACTGAGATGAATGTTAGACTATCCCCGCAATTAGTTATAAAAGTTTTCAGAAATACATCAAGACATGCAAATTCGGCATTAAGGTTTTTCACATGGACAAAATCTCAGTCTCAATACAGTCATAACTCTGCTGCCTATAATGAGATTGTCAACATAGCTGGGGGTGGCGGGGACTTTGAAGCACTTGGTTCTTTGATAGAAGAAATGGTAACCAAAGGGCATTCATTGATGGAGAGGGCATTCTCCTTTGTGCTTTCCTGTCGTTCTATTAGGAGCGTCATTGAAAACTTGGTCAATACATTTAGTAATTTGGGGCATTTGGCTCGATTGGCTGCATTTCAGAGTCTGTTAACTTTTCTGCATAAGCAAAATTTTCTCGCGATTGCAAATTGGGTTTTACAACAAATGGCTGATAGCGGGCAATCTCTGAGTGTATCTTATTTTAATGCTTTAATTGCTGCGAGATGTCAGCGGAGACAATTTTTGGAGGCCAAAATGCTTCTTGACGAGATGAAGAAATATGGATGTGAGCCAAATACAAATTCATATAATTATCTCTTAGGCACCTTATGCAAGGTGGGAAAGATTGCTGATGTTTGTGAGCTGCTTGATTTGATGGAGAAGTCAGGCCATCAGCCGGATCCTATTACTTATGAGATACTGATTTGCCATGCTTGTAAATCGAACAAAATATATGTTGCTCTTGAATTTCTCAATAAGATGATTGCAGAAGGTTTGAGACCACGGTTTAGTACATATGCTGCTTTCATTAAGGGATACTTCCACACTAAGCAGTTTGAAGAGGCCTATAGTTTCTTAGTTGAAACTAGTAAGAAGGATCCATCTGCAGATTCGATGAATTATATGTTACTTGCAAGCTTATTCGAGAAGTCAGAGATGATGCTTGAGGCCCAGAGTATGTTGCTTAAAATGATTGAGAAGGGCCTCATTCCCAAGTTTTCACTTTGCAGAAAAGTCAGCACAAGTCTTCTCAAAATGGAAAGCAAGATATGGTGCAAGAGCTCCAGTGCAAATTTACTGAGATCAGAAATACTCTAACCAAAAGCACACCATGAGGCAAAAGCATGTCAAAATCTAGCCCTACAGATGACTCAACATGACATTTCCGGTCAGATATGTGTACAAGAGACTATTTGTGTTAGTCAATGTGGTAAGCATTGCTCAGTGTCCAACTTTTGCTATCATGTGGATCCTGGGTGGCTAGGAGTAAAATGAAGAAATCGCAACAAAGACTATCATCTATACTGCAATTAAGCTGATTCTTGCTAGGACTTTCAGAGGATGCTGTTTCAATGAGGATATTCTATTGGGAAAACCTACTCCTGGAGGCTTATGTTGTGTATTGTCTGCAAGGTAGCAGCTGTCTATTCGTGCAAGTGGGTCAGGTAGACACGGGATATTTCATTGGTTAAAAATAGGGTAAGCTTGCCATTAATTGCATATTCTTGAAATTCTACAAGCTTAAACATTGCTTTAATAAACTTAGTACACTTGTTCCTTCTAAAACCAATACAAGGATGAGTTCTTTGATACTTTTGCATAAACATGATGGCTGCAAATCAGTCAATTTTGCAAGTTTATTCACAGATCCCAGGTTCTTCAGTAACATGCATCAGTCGGAGTGCTAAGACAGCCTAGCTAAATGCCAGCATCAATATATTTTTGCATTCCATTTTTTTAATTAAAACATAATTAGTTAGCATGAGTAGACTTATGTACTGTATCATTACTGGAGAAAAATTTAAATTACAAGTCTATTAATGAACTAAGTCAGAAACTGTCAATATTCCAGTTCCATACTCTTGTACTTAAAGTTGCTAATAACACAATGAAATTTTGGACATCAGCATTTGATATTATTATATCTGTTCTATAATTCTAATATATAATAACTCACTTGCATTCCCAGCTTCGACTTTATCCAAAAATGAGTGCACACATGCTTACTCATCTTTTAGACATTAATTATAATTTTGATATAGAACAAATCCAATGCTACTCCAAGGCCACCTTAAAAACTCTTTTGAATAATTCTAGTAATTTTTCCCAACAACTTTTTGATGCTCTCTCTATTGTTCTTTTCAGCTGTGGACTGTGGTTTCAAACTCACACATGTCAAGTATCCTTACTATTGCCAGTTGCTCTATCTACATATCATGATATGCTACATGAAATTTTAATGTCTTTCTCCACTTTAATTATTTAATGACCTTTCTTGCCGCATTCATTCTCTAATGGAATTTCTATAAATGAGGCCTTCCATCCCATTTGCAATGAAATGAGAGGCCGTATTCAATCCTTTAATTATTTAATTATTTAAAGGCCTTTCATTTTATAGAAATTCCATGAGAGAAATCCCTAATGTTATGGAATTTCTATAAATGAGAGGCCTTCCATCCCATTTGCAATATCCAATCTTATGCTACTGTTATGTTGCTGAAATTTCTATTGAATCATATTGATTATATCATCATGCTATTGGAGTCATGAGCAACCACATCCAAGCTATCAACACATCAACATACTACACTTGATATTTTGAGGTTTGCATGTATTTGGTTTGATATAAACTATATTCTATGCATATTTCATTTACATCATTTTACATGCAATATACTTTACACTAACACAATTCTCTTGCCCCTTTTCTGCTGCCATTTTCCTTTTCTCTTGAACTAACCACTCCAAGGTCCCTCGCTCTTCTCAAGTGCTTCTTTGAAACTACTTTGTTTCTTTCTGTAGATGCTTCTCTTAAATACTGCTGTATTCTTTAATTCTCCAAAGAAGTTTCAACCAATCCTTTCTTATTTTTCCTCTTCTTGCATGGGTGTGAGCTCAACGACTTCTAACTAATTATTATTGGTACAGGTAAGAAGTATTCACACGCCCATGATCTTCACAATGGGAGCCTATAGATGTTTATAAGTATAAGCTGAGATCTAAGACTGATCCATAAAGTTTATGGATCAGTGGATCAGTCTTAGATCTCAGCTTATACTTATAAACATCTATAGGCTCCCATACATGTTTCACCAACATGAATCCTTTATTCATTAACTAATTTCTCAATTATATGCCTAAAATTGAGCAATATGGAAGACTTTTATTAAATTAGATGGCAAATATTCACATTACCCAACCTCTTTGTATCTTAGCTGTTAATACTCGGAAAAACATAGCATAAGACAAGTAAATTAAAAGAACAACACAACAAAAAGATAAAACAAGATTTGCTTTGGAGAAATCCATTGTGAATGAAAGCTCCAGCAAAATTCCACTATCACAATTAGTTTAAACTAGCTTTCTCCTTTGAAAGGCCTCTCAGAACATATCTTTTCTAAAGTTCTCTCACTTGCAACTAACTTTGTGAACTCCAATATGGTTTACATACAATCACAGATACTTCAAGAAACATGGCAATGAACTTCTACTTTTAATTACCAATCACACTAAGACTGGCATGATTAGAATGCAACTTCCTCAAGTGAACTCTATCTCTCTTATTCTTCCTTGCCTTCCCAAGAAGGAAGAATCTCCCTTCCCACATATCTCAATGTGTGTGGTTATGCCCAAGGATGAACTCAAGAGTCAAGAAGAGATATTGAAACTTCTACCATATGAAGAGACAAAATAAGAGCCAACTCAACTTCCCAAATGAGCTTCAGCTCTGCTAATTTGTTGTACATTAGATGAGTTTGATCACAAATGAACTGCAAGCTCTACCCTAGTCCCCATCAGACAGCTGAACCTATAGGAACAAGTACAAGTACAACCTTAGTTGAATCCTGTTACTCGATACTGATAGATATACTTACCTTGTAGAGAGGCTATAGAAGTCAAATGAGGTGATGTTTTTATTTAAATGTGGAATCACGTTTCTTAGATTAATTTGAATACATTAAAAGGTTTTTGTTAGTGTCCTTGTCAAAATTTGCCCTAAATTTCCCTAAGGGTCACAATCTGTACCAACTAGGGTTAGGGTTTCCACCTTATCAACGAATAGCTTCTTGATGATTGTAATTTGGTCTTGGCAAGCCTGCATTCAAAAACCATGAACAACATTCACACATGCATATGTGTACATTAGTTAGCACTAGTCCATGGCAACACATTTATAGATTATCAATGATGCAACCTAATGTGAACTAGGAGGAGTGACATGGTGGGTCCGCCCAAAGCCATATACCAACCTAAGAGGTTGTATACTGCAACTCTCCTTGTTGGTGACTTGTACCTGCTTTCCCCAACCATGCCCCATCCTTGGAAAACACTTTCCCACTTGAGGGAACGGGCGGGGCATCTTGAGCGGTCTTGGCTCTCCCACCCCTCCATGGCCCATCCTTTCCTTAAAGGTTGGGCGGCTATAAGTGGAATCTCTAGGCACTCACCGCTCACCCAGGCCCCTTCCCCCAAGCAGGGTTTCAGGCAGATTCA
>VDFB02237036.1:0-11021 GCA_007258455.2 Sequoia sempervirens
GTCCCTCTGCAAAATAAAAAAAATTATTAGGGGAGAGGGCCCAGTACACGTGGCGCTCGCCTGTGATATCGCGATCGACTGGTGGGGTCATTGTGGGATGGTAGGGAATGGCTGAGATCACATGTCTCATTTGATGAAGCCAAAGGAATGAAGGAAATACTGTGGTAAATTAATCCAACCTTAATACATTAAAAGGTGGGTTACTAAAATGTTCTTGAGGTGCACATGTTTTAAATTAGCGGATATGTTATAATCTTGATGAAAAAGCTGCTCGACGGTTAATAATAAGGCTGGTCACTGTGTTGACAAGATCACGAATGCTTAAGATCTATGGTTTCCTCCATCGCGTGATCCAAAGTTGCAGGATCTTTACTGATTGCGATATTGCAGGCGACTACCACGTGGATGGCTAAAATTTAAATCTGCATCAAATATGGTTGGAGCCATTCGTGCAGTGCCCGAGTGAGCTTTAATGGTGGATGAGACATTTGCAGGCATGATTTAATCAAGAGAAAATAAATTCTCCTGTTTTATTTGTATCACAAAGCATTCAAGTATTTTGCGGAGTAGTTTCAGAGCTGAAAGAAAAGTTGTGAATCTCTACAGCCAGAATTTGAGACTTCTGCAAACAAAATCGTGAGTTAATTTTTGTGCTTCCCGGTCATTCTGCACTTGAATTTGGGAAAATATTTGTTGTGCTTGTCATTGAGCTTGTTGATAAACGTGTTAGGGCTATAGTTTAATTATACTTGTGAGAAATTGTAGTGTTTTATTTTGTAATTTCTTATCTCTAGTTAGTCCTAGCTATTCAAAGTGTGAAATTGTAAAAAGACCCTAGTTTGTCCAAGATGGCACCACCAAAGCAACATTCTGGCCAAGTTGACTATTTAAAAAGAAACCTGTAAGATGATTTCTTGGATCATTTTACCTGCTCAATGAATGATAGGAAGAAGGGATTGGTTCTAATTCGAGGAAAAATCCTAGGGGAAGGGTTAGTATATAATTGCTCTAACATTGTCGATGCTATAGTTCCTCTCATAGGCTTGGAAATGTTTAGATTATGATATGGAAAGAGGAATTTTCCTCACCCCTTTTCAAATGGTTGGATGTATGATTTGGGAAAGTTGGTGGTCCCAAACGTGTTCCCTGACATAGACTTACTTAGGGCAGTGGCTGCAAGATATGACCCTGTCACACGGGTAATTAGGGATAATGAAGAAAAGGTTTTGTTGAGCGTTAATAGAGAAGACGTCCAGTAGATTTTTGACTTGAGTGAACTGAGTGAAGACTTGGTTCCTATCAATCTTGAGGAAATGAAGCAAGAATATGAAAAGTTAAAGTCTCTTTTTAGAGCTAAGTTGCTTCCACCTCATCTGGCTAGGGCAAGAGGTTCACAATTTCATATTAGCCCCAATGAACAGGAACCTTTCAAATTAAACTATTTTGCAAATCATTTCTTGGCCACTTTCTATTCATTGTGTCAAATTTTGGGTTTCAATCCTAGTGTAGTGATGCCTATTGCATACATGTTCATGGGGGTGCAAATACAACACCCTAACTTCTCTGTGACATATGACTTTGCTTCTTTCTTGGCTGAGAGGATACATGAAGGTTGTCAAAGTTGTAGAAAAATGATACCGACACTCAATTCTTCTGGTAATCTATGCTAATGCATATGTTCTTGTTCAAGAATGCTGACTTTTTCTCTGAAAAGATGGAATTAAGACAATCGTTTGATGGAGAAAGATTGCCAGTACAATTATGGGCTGCAGATTTATCTTGCAATAAGGAAAGCACCAATTATGTGCAATTTGATAATTTTGTTTGCTTCTAGATTGAGGGCTAGACTGATGGTGAATGTACCCAGGATCCCTGAGGAATTGCATGATTTCCTCAGGCCAAAAGGGAGGAAGCCAGAATTGAAAGTTTGGCATAACTGGGGTGACATTATCCCATACCCAGTCAACACTATTTTGAGAGTATATGGTTTTCAAGGAACCCCCCATATACTTCCATACAATGTGCCACCAAGAGTGGGGTTTGTAGAAGTTATGTGGCAAATAGGTTGTATCCATGAGGACAACCTCACAGGGAGGGGTAAGGAAACATTTTTCCCTGATTATACAGTGGTGTCTAATTTTGCCTTTTCAAAAGGAGGCTAGGTGCATTTTGAGAAATTCTTTGATGATTACCATTTGAGGTGTGGTCCAAAGCGGCAACATGATCTTGAGGGTTTTTTTTCCATTTTCAGACAAAGAATAAAGGCTGGAAAATTTGTGCATGATTTCAACTTCCTTGAGGATTTGATCATAAATAAATTTGATCTAAATAGGCAGGAGTTGAACAAGGAGAAATGGATAGCTTATGATAAGCTATTAGATATTGTGCATAAGATGGATCTGAAGTATGATCCGTTGTTGGAGTTCAATCCATACCATAAGAAGATTTACTTTCTAATGCAAAACTTTAAGGAAATTATGGGCACATTGAGGACCAAAAAGATAAATTTAGAACTGAGTCTGGGTGTATAGGAACAAGGTGCCAAGCCAATTGAAACAAGGCCAGCATACCAGCCTACAGAAAGGTGGCCTATTTACAGGAGAAAAAAGGATGATAGCAGTGATGAAGAGGAAGTGGATAGAAAAGGAAAGAAAATAATGAAGTTTCCTTCACAACCAAGTCCAAAATTCAAAGTGATCATCACCAGAGGACAGTCCCTCATCACCACCATCCGGGCCAAGCCCTAAAAGACAAAGAATTGATCAACTACAAGAGGATATGATGGATGAAATTATTGTTACTGATCAGGACATGCAGGTTGGTATGCCTTTGCCTCCTAGGCCAGCTGAATTGGTTCTATCTGATTTAGATATGAAAGGAAAAAGTGTACAAGATGCAAGAATGGAAGCATGTAAGGAGTTTCTAGATGACAATACATTTGTAAAAACTCTTGTATTCTTACAATTGGTATAGAGGATGAAATTTGAAGAATATCAAGAGAAATGTAAGAAGAGAAGAGAACTAAGGCCTGACAGGTCAGACCAAGATAATGATGAGGAGGTAAAAGTTGAATTAATAGAGGAATTTAAGAACATCACTCTTGAAGAGGGAAGAAGACTGGTGAGTCAGGCTGGTGTGTTGATTCTTCCTGAATGGGACATTATAGATGTTGTAGCATTTAATGCTATTTTAAAGTCCAAGCATCCTTTCCAAGACTCTGAAGAAGAATTCAAGGCAACATTGCAAGATTTTTCCTTCAGTGAAGAATACGAAACTTCTGCAATTTGGGCATTGTCCCCTCAAGGAAGAAAGCCAAATGTTACGACTACTAATCCAAATTTCAGAGGAGGATTAATAATAAAGAGAGCTTCAGAGACCTCAACCATTGAGGCCACTAATTTGACTGTGAATGTGGCCAAATTGGCCCAAAAGACTATTGAAAGGGAGGAGGCTAAAAAGAAGAGCCTAATGGAGAAGTATAACCTTTTGATTGAGGAATACAACAAGATGCAACAGAGGAATGTTGAGTTGCAGACTGAGGTGGAAAGGTTTAGGTATAAACAGATTGGGGATACATCAAGTGCTCCAGGGACCAGTACATTACCTTCCACAGCAGGGTCAGTGCCTCCTACTTCTCCAATTGTTTCCACCCTAGGGTCTCCCAGTCAAAATATTTCTCTCACCCCTCCTTTAGAAAAAATTGATGAAGAAACAGAGTGCTCTGTTAATCCTACAAAGAAGTAGCTCTTGCAAACAATTGATGAATTGTAGACATCATTGAAGGTAAGTGAGGAAGGATCTCTTTCAAAGCAAAAGGAGATTGTTACTACTGTCTTGAGGCATTTAAATGAAAAAGGTTGATAGTAAATTGCTATCTATACATACTTTATATTCTTTGATGTTAGATGCAATAAATAATATTGATAGGGATCGGGAAGTAGTGATACCATTGATTGAAAATTGGATCCCTAGGGCCAGTGATTTGGATGTCATGTATAAGGCTTCAAGGTTTGATACAAATAATAGGCCCCAATCATTAAAGCCTACTCAAGTGTTGGTTAAATCATTGCAAGGTTTTCAGACCCTACCAGATGATTTGAGTAGGAAGATCAAGGAATTGGTGAAGAATTTTAATGATTGGGGTAACACATTGTTACCAGATATGATTGATGAGCAGGGGAAAATCAGGTCACTCCAACAGTGGCAGGATCAAGCAAGTGAAGTCATCAATGATCAAATTAAATTAATTTGTGATGCGTCAGATTATGACTTGTTGGAGAGATTTATGGATAAAATCATTAGTACTTGCTCATTTTTGGAAGCTTTTGAAAGAGATGCAAATTAGGTAGCGGTAAAATACACACCTTATAATACCAAGGTGAATGAGGTGATTAATTTTGACTAGCCGACTGATGAACAATACCAGAAATGGGTAACTAAATATTTGAGTGATGAAGAGTAAAAGGAATGGACTACTAACAAGTGGTAAATTAGATGTTGCAGTTACAATGGTTTCCAGCTTTTCTTTGATGGAATTCTCGGCGCGGGTTTCTTGTGGTTTTTTATTGTTGCATCGACTTTTCTCAGCTAACATGATGAACAAAAATATTATCCAAGGTGATGGTTGTTGTAACAATTTTTGGAATATCACCAGGTGTGCCAACTGGTTGGTGACATGTGTACTTTTTGGCCCGATGCTTGTTTGCTCCTTCATTTTCTATAAGAAGGATTTCAAGGCCAGAAGTATGGGTTAGCAAGTTAGATAATTTTTGGTCGAGTCTAGGTGAAGTTGCAGAGCAAATTGTAAAGTCTGATGGTTTTAAAGAGAAATACAATTTAGGTTCTGAGTTATTCTATAATCGGTTTTGAATTCATGGGGATTTAATATTGTATAACAGTACTAGCATTTGAGTTGAAATGATAAATTCAAACTCATGTCTCTCCATTGTACATGCATATACAAATTTTGAATAAGATGATTAAGGGTTGTTTCATTCATCTCATTATTGTGGTGTGTATAATCCTTATTTTAGCTTTAATTCAAGGAATTAATTAAAATGCTTGAATGGGATTATAGGCGGATATGTTCTGTATAAGGATTTGATAAGTAGTATTGGGTGAGAATGCATACTAATGAAATTGTAATGCAATATTGTCAAGGATCTTATAAGTTATATGTTATGTATTAAATCTTTCATAAACCTTTAGATGCTTATGAATTTGACTCCTGCAATGGATATATGGCACTGATCTAAGTTGTACTTATTTGTGTAGTTCAATAATTATTTTTCTTTACTTAGAGCTTGCTAAAAATTGCAAATTAATGACTATATTTTACTATGGATTGTGTTGTAGTTATCTCATGCTCCACATAGTTGATATTATCGGTGAACAACCAATTTTATTCGATATTATCCTATTGTGTTGAGCTATTCAATGGGATTATCTATTATGTTTTAATGTTGTTTATGATATTGGTACAAAGGTTGTAGACACATTAAGGGATCACCCTCTCGAGTCTTGTAGAGCCCAAAGTGCAGGAGGATTTTTAAAGTCCTCGTCAGCTGGTCCAGGTCCTTCGAGCAATATTGTTATCATAGTGAAAAAATATTGTTCTTATGTGTACAAAAATTGGGGTAGCAATGTACAAGCATTAGATAAATTTATATTAATAGTTTGTCCTATCACAAATATAAAAGGTGAGCACAATAAATAACATGTATTTTCCCATTAAATGTGAAGGATTTTCAAAAAGTTTTAGTGTTCAACTATTGGTCCATTTTTATTCAATATAAGTTGTATTTTAAATAATTATGTGTTGTTTTTATAACAACAAATAGATTTTTTGTGTTCAACTATTAGTCCATATGTGTTGAATATAAAAGGTAGAGATATCAAAGAATTATGGTTATCAATAAGTATTTGGTCCACTTAGGTTGTATAATGGTACCCCATTTAAATAAAATATCATATTCTACAAGCATAAAACATCAAATCCCATGGATTTCGAAACCTACTACAAAAGACTCAAACCTAAATTGCATTTTCCTTAAAGACCATCCAAGATTTACAGTTTCTCTGCAAATCTACCCTAGACCCTGGAGCCAAAATATCTGGCACTAACCCGTGCTGGCAGAATCCTTCTTGAAATGAAGAGAGACAGACAAACATCCAGGACGAGAGAAGTGCCTCTCATTTCACATGCTTTTCTTCACAAAGACTATTGGGGACCCAACTAGCTATACCTTCTTTATTTCTCATCCCTACGCCTATTCATCCTACAATTTACAAGTAGTATCCTTTGGGGCCTCTTGTACAATCTGATGAAATCAAAAGTGTAAGAGAGCCTTTATATCATGTTTGGACTACAAAACCACTCAAAAGAAACAGAATTGCTTAGGGTTGTATGCAAAGGAATGAAGATTTCTATGCTTTCAAATCAATGCCTTAAGCCCTCAAATCAAATTTAAAATCAAAGCTGACTGTATCTTCACTTGACACGGAATTGATTTCACATCAAATATGGTTGCATGCTTGTGACGTCTGATTATACATAATATAGGAAAATACAAATTTTTGAAGAAAAACATAGATTTTTGAATGTCAAGAGCTTGTATTTTAAAATCCTCAACCATCAACAACCATTACAATGATCACTTTATTCCTTTTAAATGCCTTTTAAATGCCTTTACACATCAACCATTGAACAACCACCTCTACAAGTGACTTTTTAATCTTTTATGATCACATGAAACATAAAACACACTAATTTCAAGGTTGTTAACATAACTATTGAAATGTTTTAATTTTTTTACTTTTCAAACATTAAAAAGTACATTAAATTAATTATGTAATGGCATAAAATTAAAAACATCAGGGTGATTATGCTTAACCACATAAGTCAAATATATAATTCTATCAAGAGAATTAATATCTTTTTAAGTAATATAATTTATAACTCATACATTTCAATGTCATTGATCCTCTTCTTCATCCAACTCTTTTTTTGTATCATGGAAGTCAGTTCAACATTATAAGAGTTAGTTATCTCATTATCATAAGTCATACGATATTAGTTTTAGATAATGTCATTATCCCACCGGATATCATCTTCATGAACATTAACCACCATCATTATGATCGGAGTTCCTCCTCTTGACATCTTCGTTGGGACCATCAACTAGCTGTTGATCCACAGTCATCATCTATATCATCTTCTAGTTCTTGATCTTCTTCTTCCACCCACATTATATTTTCTGGCCTTCCTCTTGGATGTGTCTAACAACAAATGACCAACCCGGTTTACCTGGAACCTCTAAGTAAAATACCTGCTCACATTGGCTTGGAAGAACATAGGGCTCATTGCCAGCTTGCTCGATCAACCTTGTATTAACCATGGTAAATCCATTATCATGTTCAATAACAGTTCTCTTAAGATCATTTTCATTCAATCATAGCCTGTACCATAGGACAATGAACATAATTAAATGAAGGACTTAGAATCACACTCAAGTATATCATCCAAAAAATCCCACATTATCGATTTTAAGGACTTGGATGTATGTCGCTTCTAGATGAAACATTAGTCACTGAAGAAATTTGCGGTTATGCAGGAATCCACAAGTTTTCTTTCATGTCATCCAACATTTTGATTTGAAATTTATGACCATTGCACCACATAGCCTTGTGGTGTTTCACCTGCAATATGTCAAACATGTAAAAATTATTGCAATATCGTCAGTTGATAAACATATTTATTCTTAGCTGAATGTATGCAAAGAAAACAATCTCAACATATATATACTTCAATATAATTGAAAATAATTAAATAATATAGGTGATTAATATATTTATACGTACCTGTTTATCTCTTAAACCATATGCTAAATCAATTTCCCTTTGTGTAACATTGGAATCTCTATTATGATGAGCTTCTTTAACCAATGAATCCACACCTTCCCATGTTAATGCGTGACTAGATTGTTGACATCGTTCAATCCATACCATCATCCAATCAATATTGTTGGAGACATACAAATGTAGTGCATCCCACTCTCGACCAACTATATCAAAAAAAATTGAAATTCACAAACCATCGTATAATTAGTTAAATACCACAGTATACAACCTTAATTTATAATTGATGTATATTGAAGATTAAAAATTAAATAAGTACAATATACATAAAAACCATATGTAAAATGTATTCCAATTAATCTCCATGACCATCTTCTAATTACCTCTCACTTTCCTCAATCTACCTTTCCCCATCAGGTACTCCCCTTCGAATTTGTTAATGGAGTTGGGATCCCAAATCGATCTACATGGATCTTTCTTTTAGAGCTTAGGAAGATATTCACTAATGTACACCATGGTCTGGTATACCATATATCCCTCCACCATAGAACCCTCAGGATGTGCTCTTTGTCTAACCAAAGCCTTCAAAAATTTCAAGTGTCTCTCAACCATCCACATTGACCTTGTGTGTATAGGTCCACACAATTCAATCTCCTCAACCTGGTGTATAAGGTAGTGTTCTTGTGCATTGAAAAATGTCGAAGGTAGACACTTTTTCATATCACACATTAGAGAAGGAATTTTTCTCTTCCAATAATTTATATCTTCTTTATGGATTTCTTTAAATGACAGCCATCTACAAGTGATTCAAGGCTCTAATATATTAACGATATTTAACAAAAATATACAGTATATTAGATAACAAGTAAAACAAATGGAAATTATAAGATGTATACAATGAATTGAAAAAATCCCGCTACTTACCTCATGTATTTTCCAAGACCATATATAACTTGCTTGACATTGTTGTCAAAGTTGTATGGGAGAGATAGAGGTAGAACATACTGTAACAATTATAAAATGATCTTTTCATTATTTTTCCAAAAGTAGTAAACAAAATACACTGAAAAGTATATGCATTATACAAGTGTATATAATATACCAAAATAATTACCTTAATGAAGGTATTCCAATCATGCGTTTTCATCCCTGACCCAAATTCACCTTTCTTTGCTATTATATTATTTATGTTCGCAACAAATCCTATGGGAAATTGAATTTTTCGTATGATTTCTTTTATAGCATTGCTTTGCTTCTCTGTTAATAACCAAGGAAGGGAACTTATATTAATTTTGTCTCCATCGCTATTTAATTGAATGTCATTTTTCATTGCATGATTGGCTTCCTGAATGTCACTACAAATTTTGACAATTTTTTCTTTGTCATGCCTTCCATCCAATATTTTCCATAATGTTTTTGTTATATTCTTTCCAATATGCATTGTATCAAACAAATGCACAATTTGTAGCTGCTCATAGTAGGGAAACCTACTAAATTGTATGGGATAACTTTTCAGTCCCTATGGAAGCCGGCCATTAATGCCTTGATGACCTTCATGAAGCATATAAGTTAAACAAATTAACAAAAATCATTTTCAATTACAACATAAGTAAACACAACACAATATAAAAAGATAAATTCAAAACATATCATATATGATAGATAAAAAATTTGATCCAATGTATAACCTTGACGATTAATTCTATTATATTCCAACTTCTATAGGCAAGGTGTCATTCTTCGTGGTTTTGATGTAGTCTCCTCTTTCCCATTGAAAAGATGTTTTTCAGTAGTTTGATACTTCTTATTTTTATGATTTCTATGGAGGAGATGCCTATACTCATCAAACACCTGCTTTCCTAAACTTGTTGAACGATGAGATTTCATCTTTGGACCACAAATTGGACATGCAAATTTTCCTTTTGTTTGAAGACCTACAAGATCATATATAATTGGATTAAATATTCCAATTTTTATAATTATATATAATGAATAGATTATTTTAAAAACATGCATGATATCTACTTCATCAAATTAAATATTGTTAAAGTGCAGTCGAATGTTAGAACATACCACAAAAATGTGTTAGCCCTGGAGCATCATGAATTGTCCATACAAGCATTGTATGGAATTGAAATTATCTTTGTCCTATTGGTCTAGAGACGTCATACATAGTGACGCCATTCCATAACTTTAGTAACTCGTCGATAAGAGGCTCGATATATACATTCATATCTTTAACTTGGTACTTACCTAGTTGAATGAACATAAACATTACATAATTATTATAACCATTTTACTGCAATATATATAAATTAATGTACATGACTATTCAATGAAAAAAATATGTCATTATGCAACAAATAAGACAAATGAGATGTCACTACGTTAAAGAAAATTGATATAAACAAATATCTGGAACAATCATTGACAACATTATGTGATTCCTCTTTATTGACATCTATGGAGAGATGTTATTGTTGATAACAAAAATAGGCCACATTGAGTAAATAGATCTCAGCTCTCAAATGGATTGACACCGTCTGCTCCCAATGAAAGCCTGAGATTACGAGGTTCTTCTTTAAAGTGTGGCCATTTTCCCTCCATGTCCCTAAATGCAGAACCATATACAAGCATTCGAAGAATGTCATCTCCACTTCTATTTTGTGCATGGTAATCCATAAATTCCACTAAGCTTTTGCACTGAATAATCGTTGCATACATTGGAATAGTAGGAATATAATGAAGAACCTTCACGAGACACACCTTTTTGTTGGATTGATCTGTTTTGATATCTATTGATATGATAATGCAGGCGATGTTACAAATTCTTGTTGTTTATGATATATAATATGATCATTGGTACACGCATCTATTGCTTGATACTCCATTTCGATATTTTTCATAATGCCAAATAAATCTCGGTATGAGCAAGGTAAAATTTTTGATGGTGGTAACAAAATTCACCAATCAATCTACAACAAAAAATAATTTGTTAATATAAAGAATATTAATGGTACATATTTCATCCTTTATTTACTAGTGATGAACTAACAACAATTAAAATAGATGAAAAAAGATGACATATATGACATACCTTAACATCCATGAGATTGCTATGTTTGATAAACCATTCATAACCTTCAAGTTCAGCAACAACAATA
>VDFB02237037.1:0-14275 GCA_007258455.2 Sequoia sempervirens
ATGGGAGTTTGCACACGAATGCTTTCTTCGAGGGCAAAAGCAGTTACTCAGCAGTATTCGTCGAAGGAGGTCCAAACACCACTCTCAGGGGGGCAGTAGTCAAATGGATTCCAAAGATGATTTGGAAGGGGAATTCCAGATGGTTAACGAGGACGAGGATGCCATTGTTATGGAGGTTGTTCAACTGAAGAAGGAGCAGGAAAGTATTGATAGAGAACTTGAGGACATGCAGAGACGCTTCGCCGTGACAGAGCACAGACCTCAGCAGATGATGTCGTTCCTCCAAACAATCACTCACAATCCGAATTTCACTGCTGAGACGCTTCAAAACAGGCAGCTTGATATTGGTAAAAAGAGGAGACTGTTGCCAATGCCACATAAGGAGGAGCAGAAGAAAACAAGGCCTGAATTGGGCTTGGAATGTTCTAGAACAAATGCTTTGAGTTCACATGGGTTTGTGGATCCTGGGATGAGTAGCACTTCATTGATTGCGGATGGGTTTGAAGATTCTGTGCCTTTGATATATTCTGAGACCAGGGCTGGACTGCTTTCTCAGGAATTAATGGCTACTTGCTCACTTGGAAATCAGAGCTCAGAGAACTGTATTGACAAGGCTGATTTTGAGATGGGTGTGGGCTTGGAAAAGGATCTTGTGGGTTTGAGTAATCCGGATGACATGTTTTCCTGGGATCAGGTATTCTCTGAAGAAGCTCAATTCACAAACTACAAAGTTCTTTCAGAAATGCCGGGCACTCAGATCAACAAATCACCAGATTCCAAGTGAAGAAGAAGTTATGATGGATCCTTTCAGAATATTCAATGCCTTAGCAAGGCTGCCCTGAATAATTTTTCGAGAATCTTTTCTGTCCGTTTGAAGAATAGTCTAATCCATTACAGTGGGAGTTGCCTCACCTGCTTGGGCACTGGTTACTTATGTTTGGTCTTGTTGGTACTACAGTTCATAAATGCGTCTTTTAGTCTATGTTGGTATGGGTTATATCGAGTGCTATCTGATTGTTGAAAGTATATTTTGACTGTATTTTTCTGTCCAAATACTGGTGGCTTACAAGATTTTTGTGTCCAATACAGGAAGACCGTTGTTGCTCCCATGGAGTATAACAGTTCAGTTAAGTTGAACAACTATTTTTTAATAGGAACTTTTAAGCAATGCAGCAGCAGCAGTAGTTTGCAGGTCAGCGGCCAGTCATAGCATTGAAGCAAATTTCACACTTAAAATTTAGCTGTATATGTTGTATTGATTCTGCAGCTATTTATGTGGTCTGCGTTCTGCTGCAGTTTTGGTTTAGTCTGGATGGATTTATTTATCCTATATATCTTTCTAGTTTGCATTTTTGTTAGAATTTGTATGAAATTAAGATTGTTTGTGGGATGCCGCAGGGCCTGGGTCCAGCAGTAAACCTTAAGGAATTTACCATTGCTGGCACAGTAGCAACCTGACTTTCCAGAATGGCACCTCATCAAGGTTAGAGTCATGGCATAATTCTCTAAGGTGACTTTTTTATTTGGAATGGTTATAATGAACAATAATGTGTTCAGTAAGTGTGACCAGTAAAAGTGAAACATTACCATGATGATAATTTGTTCTTTGTATTTCCCCCAGAAAAATGGAATAAGCAGGCAGGATATAGAAAGGACTGCCCCACTACTGCGAGAGTATCCTCAATCAACCAATAGAAAATGGAATAGCCGGGAAGGATAGAGAAAAAATTGCTCCCCATTGGAATGGGCGGACCCTCACCACTGGTGTGATAAACAGTTCTCTCTTCTGTAATCCGATTCAGGATGACATCATGAGTTTGCTTTTTTTGTTAGTTTGATCTCTCTTTTGTCAGTAGGTACTTTTCTCTGTCGAGATCATGTGATTTATTTCTTTGCTGCACCACATATCTTTTGATTTAGAGATAGATATTTTGTTGGTGGTTGTGCTTGTATTAATTTGAATTGCGTGAGATCTATGGCCCTTCGTTGTCAAATCATTAATACTAGCGCTTGCACCTCAACGAGGAGCAATGGTTACACCGATAGCAGGATATACTTGGGCAATATATTGAAGGGCAGGGGTAAAAATCACAATAAAACATAAATTTGAATCTACAAAATGTATACATTTGAATCAAATATTCCCCACAAGTGTAATGCATGCATTTAATTTTTAATTAACTATAATATAAGTGCAGCTTTATGCATCACTATTTACTAAAGTAAAAAGCTGTAAGCATGTCCAATCACCTTATCTAAAGACCATAATCAAATGGATAGTCAGTAAAATAATGTGAACACTAAGATGATTTAAATCATTTTGCATTTCTTGCAGATCTGTCAAACAAGTAAGCTGATTTAAATTGTTTTGCATCTCTTTTAGAACCATCAAACACGTGAGATGATTTAAATTGTTTTGCATCTCTTTTAGAAAAAATAGAGATTACGATCTATAAATCAGTTTGATTCACTTCAAAAAGGGAACACCTTCCACATAATAATTAAAGAACCCTTTCAAGTGCTAAAAGTCAATTTCGATAGGACTTTGCGAGGACAAAGACGAACATAGAGATTATACATAGATATAAGTAGGTGGCTCTTGGTGTAAAAGTCATATAAATAAACTATAAATTTCATTTTTTTTTAATATAATATAAGGATACTTTCAAAAAATGAAACCATTTCTTATAGATAATTTCAAGAAACATGCTTGTGGCGAGTTCTACGAAAACATTCCAACTTACTGGGTCATGCTGCTAGCTTTATGGGGAAGCCAGTAAGACTTTGCACACCATCAATGGGAAAAAATCAATGAATTTTCAATTTGTTGAATAAGTTTTTGTTATTGCATCCAAAAAACCATTGTTATCCCAATATTCTCAAATTTTCATTTAACCTTAAATAATTATCTTATCAACCAAAATAATAACAATAACTTTTACTCCCTATTTTACCATAATAATGTTATTATTTCCTTCTTTTTTCCTTTTCTAAGAGATACATACACAACACCATCAATACATAATATTATATTAACAATCTTCTAAACTTTGATAAGAATATTGTTGTAGTTGTTATTACACATTTCTCTTAAGATAGCTTTCATTTATTTATTTATCTATTTTTATAACTCTAACATAGTTCACAAACCTATCCCAATATAATATTCACCTTTAATGACTTACAGTTAAATTAGCTATATAATTTACCACGAGAACCAATCGGAATAGTATTATTATTTTTTATGAACATTAATAATAGTATTATTGATAACTCTGTCATTAATTTTATCATGCTAACCTTAATAGGGTATCTAACCAATCATTACCTCCCTCACTAATATTGTGATCGGAAAGTTGATGTAAAAAATTCTCACACAATCAAATCCAGAAAAATGGGATGATGAATATTATGGATTGTGGAAACTTGATATCATTGTTTTTCACCAATATTTATTTAACTACTTACCCTTGTATCTATTCTTATTTATTTACTTATTTAACTACCTTCTCTCCACTATTATTTATTTATATAATTTCCTTTTTATCCACTTTTATTAATTTACTTATTTAACTACCTTTTTATTCACTATTATTTATTTACGTAATTATCTTTTACCCGCTTTTATTTATTTAACAATATTTCACTCACCATTATTCATTTAGATATTTAGCTTTTTATCCTCTCTTATTTATTTATTTACTTATTGACTATTACTTATTTATATAATACGTTTTTTATCCACTATTAATTATTCACTTAACTGCATTTTATTCACTATTATTTATATAATAAACTTTTTATCCTGTCTTCTTCTTTTTTTATTTACTTAAATACATTCTATTTACCCTTCGCGCGCTAGTAGTTTTTAGCAAATTGGCAAGCCTCTTTACTATGAAATATTTGAGTCACCTTATTACGAATTATTTCATCATAAATTCTTAAATGATCGTTATCATCAAATGAAAAATCTCCCCTCTTATTCTTATTTTTATATTAATAATATTCAATGTTGTACATTTTTATTTAGCTTTAATCTTCAAATCCATTCGGCATTTGTCTCTTCTCGCCAGGCAAAGGTAGGTAGGTCAATCCCGTGAAAGAAGATTGGGTAATATCGCACAACAAATTATATCAATGAACCCCTTTTTCATGTAGAAAGTCTAGATGCTTCCTCTTAAGCTCTACATTCCACCAAAAGAGACAAATCAAGCTTGATGTAAGCTGTGTTGACAACCTGACAAAGTGTATCCACGGCTGTCATTGTATCTGTAACGTGCCAGACGATTAAAAATAACCTTAGCCATTAGATTTCTCCTTCTTGTCAGTCGTTGATTCTTTCCTTCTTTTTCCATTCGCCGTATTCGATAGGAGGCGTGGGAGCTACGTCTGCCAGCACACTGTAAAATAGACAACCTGTTTGTCTCGTCTTTTCTTAGTAAAACAAAGTACTCCACTTAAGAGTTTCATGGAGAATGCAGATTCGTATTTATCCTTCCTTTAGATTTTATTTAACAGCTTACCATTGTAGATAGTGCTTGCTTTAATGCAGCCGTTAAAATCGTGATACTTTTATTGCCTTCTCTTTTTAACCTTATTACTATTTCCATCATTTAGGTTTTCTTTGTTTTGAAGACTTCATAGGGATTTATATATTTAAATTAATTTACCATTTATGTCCATTTAAAAAATCAATATGGAGCGCCAAGATTTAGATAACACTATGCCCAAAATAGTGATTACGAGCATTCTAAGGAAAACCCTATTCGCTAAGCATGGATAGGCGCCACCGCTCTGCTTTGGGTTTCTGATCACATTTCCTTTTTCTTTTTCTTTTTATTTTGTTTGCTTTGGTTTAGCTATGCAGAATGGCCAAGTTCATTTTTGTTTCCTCTACTGGGCACCGCCTTGGAAATGTCTCTGCAAGTTTAGCATCATACCCTCTTCTACAATGGTTGCGACACAGATTTTGGAAGGGATGGGGGGAGGTGCGCAACTCCATTCTTTCCTGATCAGAGGGCCGCACTCCACTCATAGAGGTGCATTCTTCTTTAAGGTACCATTACATGCCACCCTTCACTTTGTATAGACTAAATTTAATTTTATTAATTTTGTAAAAGGACACCTAATCACTATGATTTTACATCTGTTATAGACTTCAAAGTTGCTCACTACAGGATTAGAGGGAGGACGTGAGGGACACGGTTATAATTACTTCACCTATACTATTAATTCCTCTGACTGATATTATGGCGAATGAGACGGGCGACACTACACCTTACCAACTACATTAAGTGCTTGGAGAGGGCAGCATTTTTTTATTATAGGCTGACTGTTTAATAAATTTTTTTTATTATATTCAACAATAAAAAGAGTTTATTTGTGGATTAGACAGTGCGATTAGAGGCAAACATTATCCTAATATATAATATGTCAGTTTTTGTCTTAATTTTTTTCAATGGAAGGTTCAAATTCATGAAGTGTATCGAAATATATTAGGTTTCCTAATTTGTTTGACATACAAACTATGGAAAACATTAATATTGAAATACATAGACTTCATGAAATTAATTTTTTCAATAAAACTTGTGTATTATGATTTTCTCAATTATTTTATAAATCATTTTTATATTCACAAATATGAAGTAATTATAGTATTACTCTATTAAACATGATTAACTTAAAAAAATTGCACTATAATCTCTACCAAAAAAATAGTAATAATTATCCTACCTTTTTAACCATTAAAAATATGTAACAATGATGATACACAAGAAAACATTGAGAAGTACAGAGAAGATTGAAAGACTTAAAATAATCAACGAGTTTGTGCACATAAAGAACAAGATTCATGATTCAACAGTATAAACATCCAGATTAAGCTTACCTGATCAGATTCTGTAGTTTAACATACAGTGTGTCGCTATTAGTAATGCTATTAGCTTGTTACCTATGAAATTAAAATGAAATGCATTCAGAGCTCTGAAGAGAATGAAGCATATATGATGCAAGGCCTTGTTGGGAAAATACCTTGGCGTATATGGTACGGAAAGACTTTTTCATTAATTGCAGAGGAAGCAGCATTCACAACTTCAACTCTATTTTCTTCCAACACCAGAAGAATATCAGACAAGGAAATCTGATTCTTGAACGAGTTTATATAGACCTGAAATGTGGCAGAACCAAGTGACTTAATCTTAACAGATGGGAAGCTCACATCTGGTTCATGGAATGCCGCGCTTGGAAATTTCAATGCCCTTAGAGCAAACTACTCGAGCGTTGTTATTATTGTCTTTTTGCTATGTTAGATCTTTGATCTGTTGCTCTAGATAACGAACGTATTTCACAGCTTCCACCAGTTGGTCTGATACTGAACGCTTTCCCTCACAATAGTCGATTCAAGTTCAACTCATATAAAAGCAAACCCAGCAAACAGATTCATTTCAGATATGAGATGAAATAAAAACCATACCCGAATCCTTTCTTGTGGGAGCAGTGACCTCAGCTCTGAGTAGAGAGAATTCATGTCTTTGCTTCGTTGCCTTTCAATCATTCTTGAATAATCTGCTTAGTGGTGAGTACGTCTGCCTCCTTCCAGGGTTACTTGAACTGGGGTTACTGAAACCATCTGCTGAAGATTTCTGAATGTAAAAATCTAGAGGATTTCTGTAAGCTTCCTCTTGCTGAAATGGGATGGAACTGAAGCATGATGAGTCAAATTCGTTGCTTGGTTGGAAAGCCATCATAAGGCTGCTGGACAATTATTATCCATAGTGTAGATTTGGTGACATATCAACTTGTAGGCCACACGAAAACCCCAAGAATGTGTACAATGGCGCGGCTGGACTCACCATACCTGACTAACGCCTAACCCATACCTATGTAGTAATGAATGGACTGTACACCGTACGATGGCTATTGGACTGCGTAGGGAAGACGTATGCAACAAAAACCCACAATCTGGCGTCGGACAACAAGAAAGAGTCAAAGGAAAGTCACCGGTAGGCATCGGATAGTGAGACTTTTTTAAGAATTCTCACCTATAATAACCTATCGGCTAGAATTATTTTGGGTGATAGTTATGTTCATTTTGTGTATAATGTTGTCATTTTAGAGGTATTTTTTAAGAGGAAAAAGTTTTGAAAATTTGGATTTTAAGTTAAAAGATGTGAGATTATTAAAAGATTTGTCAATAAAATAAATAAATTAAATCAATTTATTTAAACACTTCATTCTTATAATTGTTTTTAATAAGATATTTTTTAAAAATAATTGGTATATGTCTTATATGAATTGTAACAACACATTACAAGACAACCATTATCATAGGGTGAAGATTGCTAGTGGGCCTGTTGAAAGTCCATATATTTTAAAGTGTGCCATCAATTTCATTGTCTCTTTTAATGGCTCAACATTTAAGCACTTGATTAAAAATTAAGATAACAAAATTCAACTCACAAGATGATATCTTTAAAATTGAAAACTAATGAATTATCTAAAAAATATTAGCTTACTCTTCCATTCTATTGGATAAGGTTTTCTATTTCATATCTTCCTTTAGTTCTTTCCAAACAAAATATATATTTTTTTAAAATCAAATTGTATTTTTCAACATGGCTCATAGCCTTTATTTAGTTGTTTATCCCTATTTGTATTGTGAATTAAAGTGCTTAATGGTAGGTCACATTATTGTAAAAAAATGTATATGTATGTTGTGTTTCTTTTATATTTTATAGTTGTTTTGATTGAAATATATTATATAATAATTAGTTTATAAGTAATATATTTTTATTTGAATTCGATTCGTGACATCTCTACATTCTAATCAGATTACTATTCATTTCCAAAGATTAGTCTTGATCTATAAATCTTCATTCATCACCTTGGATCATATATATGGGTATATACTTGACTCATGTCATTTTAACAATCTTTGATTTAGTCCTAAATTTTAAAAATTGAAATATAAATAAATTCTCATAAATTCCCTTATATAAGTCATGTTAGTGGACCTAGCATATGTTTGTGTTGATTTTTATGCTATGTTGTTGTATTTAAAGATATTCATTTATTCATGTAAAACTGTGCTAGAAGGTGAAAACATCTAGGTAGAAGAGCTTCAAAGATAATCTATTCTACATTGTTTGATTGTGACATCATACTAGGCACCATTGGATATTTTCTTCTTGCTTTTGATATTTTACTTAGATAAATAAAGTTGGTCCAATAGGGGTTTGTTTAAGGAAAACATGACCCTCATAATTTAATAGATTCCCTATAGATGTTTCTAAACATTCATAGTCCTTACCAAAATCTAGACATTCAAAGATTAAGGTGAGCAAATTTTAGCTAGTTGATTTCTAAAAATTCAATTCCACGATTTACAATTCAAATCTACACTCATGAAGATTAGGTCTATACTCACATGGATTAGGTTCACTCACATAATTGAACTAAGAAAAATATAAGCATTTGATTAATTTTGAAACACTCATATAGGCAACCCTTCCAAACCTAGTATAGTGATGAATCAATTTGTGGCATCTTCATCTTCAGTTCCCTAGTTTGGAATCTATCTAAGTATCAAATTTAAATTTCTTTTAATTTTTTAATTCAAGTTGACATTTATTGGTTATTGTCAAAAATCTTTTTTATGTAGGTTATAGTTATTTTAGACCACAAGATTCACCACTAATTTTCATCTTACTACTTTCTTACAAATTAATTAAATAAATAATTATTTAATTAATTATCCTTGTAATTAACCATTATACTACCTACTTGTAACTAATTTGTTAAATCATTATTTAATTAATTAACATTTGTAATTAATTAATTAAATTATTATTTAATTAATTATCATTTACAATTAATTATTCCTAGTCCTATCCCTCCCTATCTTTAATTAATTAAATGAAGATAATTAAATGACCTTAGCTCCCAATTCTCCCAGTTTAACCAATGTTCATTAATTCATGATTAATTAAATAATTAAGACTAATTAGCCCCTCTTAATGTTTCTTCTAATTTACCAATTCATATCATCCACAATCATTGTCTTTGAATCTTAACCATTTAATCCATTTACATGGATTCTAATCTTGATCATTCTCCTCTTGTCGTATGTCATCACTCCCACCTATGTTTCCACATGTGTGAGATACCAACTTGTCCCACTCCTTTCTCATGCATGTGTGTGCATTCTAGCTCTCCAAATCAACCCACATCATGCTCCCACATGTGTGAGGATGCTAACTCATCCCACTCTTTGGTCACACATGTTTGCATTCTAACTTGAAGCCATGGGAGTCCTCCACCTCAATTTAGCATGCTAACTTGAAGCCATGGGAGCCCTCCACCTCATCCCTTAACCTTGACTCGTCTCTACCTCCTTTCTCACAAATGTGTAATTGTATGTGCCACACATGTTACCTTGCTAACACATGTGTGACCATGCTTGGTCTTCAATCTCACATGCTACTTTTCCTCTTCTCATTTAATCTTAACATTTGATCAAATTTCATCCTTTGATCATGGATCTTCCTCTCCCTTTTCAATACTTTTCACAATGTTATGGCTTCAATTCGTGTATCCCAAATATTATCCCTCCATTTCCCCCTTGGAAAATCTATTTAATGAGAGGCTTCCCCTCCAATTTGATCATCCACTTTCATGTAAAGTTTATGTTGACATTTCCCTAATCAATCTACTCACTTTCACCCTCATGCTATCTATTCAAATAATAAATTGTAAAGAGAAACCACATTTATCCATTTGAGCATATTGAAACAAATCAATAATGAAGGTATAAATACTGTTATGTTTGTTTTTATCTTAGATTTTTCTTTTTATCTTAAGTTTTTCTCCATCTGAGTGTAATTTTATTAGATTTTTAGATTTGTGTCTACATACTAATCTATTTATTGAAAGCTCATTCAAAAGATTCATGTATCTTTGAGAACTATATTGAGGAGAACATTTCCATATTCTTTATTTTTCCTCAGTTAACCTCTTTTTGCATGTTTTTGAGGAGAGTACATCCCAACCAAGTTTTGAGGAGAGCACATTTCAACCAATATATTTGACCATTGCATCTTTATCATTTCTAGTTATGTATTTGATGTTCTTCTAAAATATTTTGTTCTTTGAAGTTAAAATAAAATTTACAGGTTGTGTTTTTTTTAATATATATCTATTATTTGTCTAGTGTTTAAGCAAGGTTCATATTTTTTTAACCAATTATCCTTAATTGGAGCATTTCTTTCTTGCTTGCTATGTGGAGTACTTTCTTTATTTATAGGTTGAAAATAATTATTGTTAGGCTAAAAAATTACATTAAGTAGGCATGTTGATTACTAGGCATATTGTTTGATTCATTGTAAATATAATTCGGCATATCTTATGAACACTTACTATCCAAACTGATTACATTGTCAATACTAGATTTTTGTGAGTGCTTTGGCACTTTCACATCTCTCTATGGCTTGATTTTAGTAAGACTTTGGCATTCCTTCATCTTCTATTACTTTGGTTTTCTTTGAATATTTTGGCATGTCCTCTCCATCATATGCCACCATATTCCTTGAATGCTCTAGGTGTTTGTTTATCTTTCTATAATTCCTAAAAACTCAAAATTGGTTCTATGGAGGTCCTTTCCTTATATGATCAATGTGAACAAATTTCTATAAACATTCTCTCAATGATTAGATTAATGAGTTGTTTGACTCCTTAAACACTATGGCAGATACTGTTGCAGAGGAAACTCTCAAAATGAAACAAAATCTTGAAGGAAGAATCCTCACCATTGAGGAGAAAATGATGAAAATCTAGGATACTGTGTTGAAAGGAGGGGAGTGCATTAACATAAATTTTATTCTATTGTTGTTACTTCTCTTGTACCTAGTGCTAAGAAGCGTAAAGATAGTGCTTAGGCTAAAGTGGGCGGTTCTACTTGTAAGCTAATGGAGGAGGAGGGTGCTACTAGGAAGGGTGGGGAGAAAGGTATTTTTTAATTTATGAGGTAAATACAGATGGACCTAGAGCTAGAACTAGGATAGAAACTAAAGCTTAGGTTAGGGCCTCTAGGAAGGAATTTTTTGATGTTTTGGATGAAGCACATAAGATTGTGGCTAGTGATGTGGAGGCGGTAGATATTCTGAAAAGCATGTAGTGCTACTAGTGGGGTCCTCCTTTTTGGCTGAAATTTTGTTGATGGGTCGCTATTGTTGGGCTATTTTTTGCTTTATGATATTATCTTTTTTTTCAACTGCTTTCTAATGTAAAGGGTTCCAAGCCCCTTCAAAACTTGTATTTTACCTCTAATAAAAAACATTAAGGGAAAATTAGTTTCATTACTACTTCTTTCTTACCAGATAAAATTACACTAATTTATTTACATAAAATTTCCATTGCAACAAAGAGAAACTCATTAGCTAGCCTCAAATATTCTCCTACTCTAGAGTCTCTATAACTTCAAATGTATGTCTAGGACTATAGGATAATAATCATTATTATCAGTCTTTTTTCTGTTAGTAGGTAGTTATGTTCAATTAGGATGATTTAATTTTATATAATTTTTATGTGATCTATTTGTAATTTTTAATTCAAACATTTGGAATTAGAGCCTCTTGTGCTTGGAGTATGAAGACGTGATAAAGTTGTGTTCTAAAGAGACACATGAAGGAATGGACATTTGAAAATGGGATTTCTATTTGGAATAAGCCTTTCGATGAGGATTGAAGTTCAAAGTCTGCCATTGTTGTGTCAAAAGGATCTTGCAAGAAGGAAAAGGCGTAAAAGAAATGTAAAGTATCATACTCCTTTATATGAGTCATGATTATATTTAGATGATTCCAAAGAATGATTCTTGTAATCAAGAAGGAAAGTAATGATCATGTAGCAGCTTCATAGTTAAGAAATTTACAACTGCTAGTAGCCATTTGACCAATGAACCTATGTGAAGGAAAAATGCCCACAATTTTCTATTGAATTGTGGCATTTGCTTGTAAGGATTGGACACAAAGGTTTGATCTTAAGGTTGGTTGTGGAAGGGATAAACAAACATAGTGGATGTCATATTAATATCCATTCTCATAGAAGAATGAACTTTAAACTAGTCTCATTGAAGATTTAAACAAGCCAAGCCATTTTCCTAAATTAGCGTTGGAAGGCATAAAGTCGAATGGAGCAAAGAGGAAAAAGATTCAGTCTCAACTTTCTTTGTTTCCATCAACAAATCTGGCCATGTTGAATTGGAAATGTATTTAAAAACTTACTTGAGAAGGAATAAGTTTCCCACCCGAGGATCAATTGGCTCAAGGACCATGTTGTTTAAGGAACAATGACCCCAATGGGCTAAATCCTTATCCTTTTGGGAGAATAAGTCTAGTCAAATATTCAAAAGGGGTATACAAATTGAGCTAAACAAAGGTGGTGGTTAATGTAGTAATGGAAAAAGTATTTATTTTTCTTATTCAATTTGGGAATAATTATCATTGAATTAACTTAATTGTATCTTGGAATAGTGTTGTAATGTGTTGTACACATTCATATAATTCTTGGGCCCTTATTTGTTTAAAAAATACCTTAAATTGTCCTTTACAAAAGTGTTGTATAGTACTATAACACACGTTCACACTTTTCTAAGGTTTATTCAATTAGTTAAGACTAATGGGCCCCTTTTTAATGAAATATACCTAATGTGTACCCTATTATGGTTTTGTAAAGTGTTGTAACATAATTTCACACTTATCTAGGCTCGTCTTAATTAATTTTGGTTCATTAGAGATAATTATCCCCTTTAATTCAAATTTAAGCCTTATCTGTAACACTTCCCAAAGATCTATCCCAACACCCCTGATTGAAATTACATAACATTTAATTGGAAAAAATCAAGGTCCTAGAAATTGGTGCTAGGATCCATTCACCCTAGGTGGCGAATGGATCCTCCCTCTATATGACCCCCCTTTATCAACATATTTCAAATGGGCTTTTAGTGTTCTTTCATCCCCTAAAGGTGAGGTCCTGGAAAATAGTGTCAGGCCTATTCGCCCTAGGTGACGAATGGGTCCTCCCTTAATGAGGACCCACTTTTTGAATTTCATTGTAGTGAGAATTTAATAATTTTTATCTATAGATCTAGTGTCAACTTGAATTGTTTGAATTTCAAGGTTAATCTCTTGATTTAGTATAAATAAGGGGTTCTAGTTTACATTGTTTCTCCTCACAATTTTATGAAACATTCTAGCAATTTCAAGAGAGCATTATAGAGCACTTCAAGAGAATTTGAAAAGGGATTTCAAGGAAAATTATCAAGAGTTTATTGCATAAATTCAAGATCATTTCATCATGTCAAGGGTTTAGTGCATTCATGCATGTTTTTAAGCTAAGAAAGTAAATGTAGCATTGAGGATCTACTTGCAAGCATTGTTCACATCTGTTAAGATCAAGATCTACATTCTTCATGGCCACTCCATGTTAGATTGTAGATTGATCTTCCAAGAAAAATTCCAAGGTATCAACATTGCATCATTTCATTGTTTCATTTAATTACCTACAAGGGGTTTGACTTAGGAAAACCCATATTTACTAAAAAAAAAAAAAAAAATCTCTCCTTGAATGTGTGTTTGTAGGTTTACAAGTTGAAGATCAAGTGGAGAAGAAGTTTGGAGCAATATTGCCAAAGTTGTCAAGTTGCAAGATTGACCTTCAAAGTGCAAGAACAAAGAATTGAAGCTACAAAATTAAGTACAGGTTTTTGGGAGCTGAGAATTAGGAATTTGAGAGTCTAGACATCAAGGAAAATAACTGAGATCTTAGTTTCAAAAACCCTAACAGGGACCCATTTAGAACTAAAGGCGAATGAGTCCTTTGTGCCCTAAAAATAGGCTTCTAACAACAAGGTACACACCTCCTTAAGCTCTAAAAACTCCCCTCATAGTTGCTATAATAATCAGGGTCAATTTCTGATTGTTATTTACATCTTTTGGCCCCCATAATTACATCAATTATAGTGATTTTTGTGTGGAGAGATTCTAGTGGTTTACCTTGATCTTGATACAACCCTATTTTTTACAAATCATCATTAATGGTGAACCCGACATATTGAACATTGTACTTTTCTGATTTTTAAATTCTTTGTATTGTAGGTTAGATCTTGCATTCATTTGTATCTCATTTGCATTGAATAAAGATCTCATTTAGGGTTTCTTGAATTGCATTCACAATTACATCTTATTTAGGGTTTAGATTTGCATTATTTTGCATCTCTCTAAAT
>VDFB02237042.1:0-21058 GCA_007258455.2 Sequoia sempervirens
TTAGATGAGCTACACAAGTCGTCTACTAAGGTCACCCAAGTATAAATTTCTAACACCTACATATGCACACATTGCACAGTGGACACAATCAACAATTCTTTTCAAATACACTCCACAATGCAATAGGGACTTGTAGATTTATGAATAAAAGCTAACACAACTTAGAAAGGGACTTGTTGTTGAAGGTACCCGTAGCATGCGTCAGTCAACAAATTCAAACTTTTCTGCCAACTTAATTGCATGCCATCCACATACATTACATTTCTCCATATATGTAACCATATGCCTATCATATCATTTTATTCATCCCATCCCATGATGCATTCCTCGATTTCCATGCATTTAGGAGATCATTTCATATTCATAAGTTGTGCATTCCATAGCCTTTCATTACCACGTGCCACCCTATCATTTCATCCATCACCTATTGCAATTAAGTAAACGCCAAATTATAATTAAATTGTAGACACTCTTAATCAGCTTCACATGAGCTAAATTTAGTTCACTTCACATTGACAGGTACACATTCTAATTTACCATAATTAACATAGGTTGTAACTATTTTTCAATTTATTCACATTTAATTTTGCATGCTTCATACTCATTATCTTATTTTCACTCTATGTAATTAAACCTTCAACCTAGTAAAGTAGAATTAAGTGAGGTCACTTAATGACTTTAATTTGGGGGAGAGTATATTTTCCAAGGTTTTCATTTTCATTTTTTCCACCAAAGACACCAAATACCTTTCTACCTTTTTTCAAAGATTGTGTCATTAATTTCCCAATTCTGAGTCATAACCTAAGCCCAATTTAAGTTGTAACTGACAAAGTATAAGCAATTGGCAGTTGAATTTTGAGAATTCAAGTATAACAGACAAGAAAGATTGGTGAGGTTTAAGTTGTGATCTGAATTTACATAATTTGAATAAAACAAATTAATTTACCATCATGGGAGGAGATATTATTCACAAAGAACCTTCTGTACACCAACATATATTAGAAGATAGGTTATTCTTTCCCATTTTTTAGAAATGTAGGATGGTTATAATATTTCCTAATATTGATAGAGTACAATGAAGATATGACAACAGTTTGTAGAGACACTACAACATGATGAAGCCATTGTTCGAGGGATAAATGTAGATGCTTCAGAGGCTACAATTGTAGAGGTATTTGGTCTACCAAGAGAAGTTGGATTTCTTGTCAGAGAAAATGTAGTAGCTACCGAGGATGAATTTAGAGAGCTTGGAGAGAACCTTGAGTTGAAATCCCAAGGTACCATAAGATTATCACTACCATGGGTATGGGCTTTTGTTGCCGCTTATATTGGAAAATATCTTACATGTGATGGTAGACAATCTCTTTTGTATATAGTGCATTTCAAAATTTTGAGTCACCTTCATCATGATTTAAGGGTTAATGTGCCTAATTTTATTTATAACCTATTGAAGAGAATGGGGTATGAATACAAATGAAAAAGAAACACTACAACCATGTCAAACTATTGTTTAGTTACCCTACTTGTGACAAGAGGTCTAAGGGTTCAATATAACCCGCATGTCTCTTGGGAAAGCTTTTTAATTTGTAATCATATTAGCAATATTCTTGAAGAACTAGTTGTTCCAGAGAATTTGGAATCACCTACTACATCATTAAGGGACATGCCATCAAGTTCACCTATTGCTTCACCTACTTGCAGTAGGGGAGAACCAAAGGAGTAGAGTCTGTTGCAAGTATGAGCATATTTGGTGGTGTTGTCATTAATGTTGTCATTGATGTCAACACAGTTTAGTATTGCAGATTGTGCATGTATAGTTGAGATATTGTTGAGATTTTGTGAGTACATGGAGCTATCTTTATGATGTTGCAGATGTGTTGAATTGATGAGTTTCCAAGCGATTTTGAGAAAATTAATAAAGAGAGAAGTCAGAGTTATGAATGCGTGTCTGGGACAACTCGCCAAGATGTGCGTTTCGTGGTTTCCTCCCATGGTGAACCCGCGCTTGCAGCCGTGATATGAAGGTTGCTTTTGATGATCCAGTGGTGATATTCCCGAGTCAAGCTTTGGCCTTGATGGATGTGAAAGTTACCGCCTCACCAAGCAGGAACTTTTCGGTAGAGCTAACTTTTGTGGACAGGGTAACGCTTATAATCTCGCTAAAATTCCACCGTTTCTATTTCATCTTCTGATCGTGGAATGTGTCTTAAGTGTACGTATTTCTCTTTGGTCTCGCAGATGCAAAAATTAGTGATCCGTAAGTCAAGTTTTAGAGTTGATGTATGTATTTGCACAATTTGGATGGATCGATGAAGGAGTTTCTATGTTCAAATATTGTTGTGTAATATGTTGTGGATGTATCTGAAAGAACCTGAGATGTGTTCTCATGCATAATGAAGCATTTTGTGTCATCCACGTGCTATCTTCTTGTTGGGAAGTGTGTACATCAATGTTCATTTGTGTTTTCATTAGGTTTGGCTGACCTGGTGTTTACACTTCATTTGAAGAATTAAATTTGATTAAGGAAGCATGTGGTTGATCTAAGACATTATTTTTTGGTCTTGGTTAAGTATTTTTATTGGTCCACTCTCATTCCTTTCCACCACGAGAATGTTGAGTTGCCGACCTGATTTGAATTTATGAAATGAGGCATATGTGGCCGACCTTGGAGAAAGTTTCTAAGGTTGAAGATGGTATAAATGCAAGTCAAATTTTGAAGAATTGGATGAGGATGGAAAAGTAACAAAGTAAGCCAAAAATTAAAAGAGCAGAAGTGTGTGAAAGTGAGTTGAGGCAACAGTACTTCATTGTCTTGATTCCTGAAGGCAATGCGTTAAAGGTTTCTGCAATCTTTTGATCAAGGCTACAAATGTGTGTTAATTGTTGTGGTGGATCTTTTGTTTTCTTTTGTATCAGTAGGTAGTGAGCCTCCTTGTTGGACAATGAGTCCTTTTTGTAGGCAGTGAGCCTTTGTATCTGGATAGTGAGTCCTCTTCTGGGTAGTGATCCCTTGGTAGTGAGCCTTTGTAATCATTTTTGCTATCTCTTTATATTGTGATTTAATCCTCACCATGGTTTTTCCCTCATTGGGTTTTCCACATAAAATCTAATGTTCATTGTGTTGATTTTACTTTCTGTTATCTACATTTCATGTTCATAATTAATAACAGAACAGTGTGGTTGTAAAGTTAATAAGTGTTGAAATTTTGAGATTAAATTTGGTGACAACTGATTCACCCCCCCTCTTAGTTGTTTTGCACCTTTTAACAATTGCTATCAGAGATTTGGTTCCTTGGTGTAGAGCTTAACCACTTAAGGAAGATCCGATGGTGCATAAGTTGGCAATCCCTATGTTTGATGGATCTTATTACTGTATTCAATGGAAATTTAGATGGGGTTAGCTTATTAAACAATAAACAATCAAAAATCCAAAGAGGCTATCAAGAACAATGGAAAATCAAAATAAAGAACGATTATACCTTCCTTTCCTTCCATGCTTCACCTTCATTGCACCTTCTAGTTTGGTGGAAAAGCCTAATGAGGTTCCCTGGACAAACAGAGCAAACCTAGCAATGTCTAAGCCCCCATGCAAATGTTGTATGTATCTATAAAAATGACACTCTAAATTAGACTCAAAATGACAATTTTATCCAAGAAATGACAATAATAATAGAAATTAATGAGTATTGTGAGTTATTGAAGAAACAAAAATTGCCATTTCTTAGAAACCTAACAAAATGGATGAGAAGATGACAAAAACCCTCAGGAATCAATGGTGGTCATATTCTCATAGGATAACCCCTGAAAGCCAAGTGTCCCAGCCTGAGAAAGCCGGCATTTCACCATGTTCACCCATGAAAATGCAAAGCATAATTAATTAGAATGTTTCAAAAGATATTCAAAATCAAGAAGATAAGGACTGCCTGATTGAACTGAAGATCATATTTGGAAATATCAAGAATTAAATAAAAATTACTTGATTTTTGGAAGAATAATATCTTTTTGAATTTAATTAATTCAAAATGATGATTTTGTGTGACAATAAATAATCTTCTTCAGATTATTTACTAAAAAGAGTGGGAGTTAATAAAATGAAATCATTTTAAATATTTTCATTTATTTAAAATGAGAGAAAAGTGAAATTAGTAATTAAATAATTAAAGATAATTATTTAATTTAGAAGATAAGACTGAATAATTAAATAAATTAATAAATTTATTTAATTGTGACAATTAGTGACATATCAAATAAATAAATGAAATTCATTTATTTAATAATCAGGAAGAATAAACGATTGAAGGTGTTTAAATAAATTAATAAATTTATTTAATTGCAAGAGGACAATAGACCTTTAGTGACGTATTGAATAAATAAATATGATTTATTTATTTAATAATCATGAAGAATGCACGAGACATGAATTAATTAAATAATTATGAATTATTTAATTAATAGTCGAATGTGGACCAAGGACATAATTTAAATGTCACAATTATGTTAGGACGAAACTGGTAAAAATGAAGCTTGCAGGATTAGGTCATTTTTAGGTGTCTGCTGATTTCGCCCCTCATCACAAATGCAGTACGTCGTATAGGACAAAGAAAATGTGTTTTGTAAGAATATGCCCCAGTTAAGGTACGGAGTATTATTGCCCCCTCGGGAAATTTTCAAATTTTGGGTCGACAACTGAAAAATTTGTAAAAGGGCTTGATAAATCAATCTGATAACTAGAAAAACAATGGCGCAATCGGTTTTGGAATAGGACATGTTTAAGACAGTCAACGAAGAAGTCAAAAATGGTCAAATGAGCCTCCAGTAGTAACTCACCTGAGAAAAATGTCATTTTGACCTTATAAATAGGTTGACAAAGGGGTAAAAGTCAATTCACTTCTACTATTTGCCTTGCGAATTCGAGAGCTCAGAGTGAAAAAGCACAGCAGTGACGATGGTGATTCCAGTGTTAGAGTATCGCGGGGAGATCGTGCGGACCTTCAGATGGCCAGAGGGCTCGGAGCCAGCGGTAAGTACCCTTGCCTTGCTTTGTAATTTTCTTGTTTTGCATGTCAAATTTTAGTTTCTAGGACAAACAATATTTGCACCGCGACGCAACTGCGTTCGCGTAAGCCACAATCGTCTGCGCGTTCGATGCATATGATGTGTCGCGACACAAGTGCAAAGACAAATTAGGGTAGAACAGTGGGTTGCGCCGCATTTGACATAAAGTGCGACGCATGTGACTTATCGAGTCACATTTGATTGCTGGTATGCCGCAATCGCGATGTTGCAACGCATTTGCAGTTTTGACCGATGCAATTGTTAATGTGCGACACAGTCGTATATATGCAACGCAAGTGATAAAATTCATGACGCAAGTGTGGAACAGAGATGCATTTGCCATACCGAACCGCATTTGACGTGTGGAATGACGCAATGGACTGCTTGAGACGCAATTGCTTTATTGCGACACATTTTCTTTTCCTTTGTGCAGAGCTTGTTTTGATGTTTGCGTAACTTGAGATGCATTTTGATAATATCAACCATTTTTCCCAAAGTGTTCTGACGACTTGTTTGAAATTTTGCAGAGGCAGCTTGCCCCGATTTATACTCACGAGAGTAGACCTATGATGTTTCGGTTTGCAGACCAGTTGGGCCCGCGAGAGCGGTGACGATTGATGTGCTTAGGATTATTCTATGCTGCTTTCATGCCCGCCATTCGGGCGAACAGGGGACTACTGACGGCGCTGTGTGAGCAATGGCATCCGAGACCTGCTCCTTCCACCTACCGATAGGTGAGGCCACCATTACTTTGGAGGACGTCTACCGAATTCTTCGGGTGCCAATCTGAGGGGAGTGGATTGTCTATGACCCGCGACATGGCGAGCAGACCTTCTGTGCCTACTATCGAGATCAGGGTGCTGGACTGGGCATTTAGGGTTATGAGATCAGGTGGGAGTTCATGGCGGATCACTATGGTCGCTTCGATGCCTTCCTGGCGACTCTAATTGCAGGTATTTTGGTTCCTGACCGTCGGGGACATGGCTTTCCTATTGGCTGGGGAGACGTCCTGGTTGGTATGAGGCAAGATAGGATAGTTTGTGCTTGGGGTCCCTGTTTGCTAGGGACACTTTACCATCAGTTACATGATGTTGCCTACAGGAGAGGAGAGAGCATCTCATGTGGGACTACACTGATGATGATATGGGCCTGGGAGCACATATCCATATTTCGACCTCCTATTGACAGACCACAGTTGGCTGATGGTATGCCCTATGCCTATTACTATGCTGGTGCATTACAGCAGACTCATATGGGTGAGACAGGTTGGTGGCAGCATCGTATCGACACGATGATATCTTTTATCTGGAGACCGTACAGAGACTGTGAGGCATGGGATGATGAGGACGAGCACCTCAGCTTCTGCAAATAGTATAGATACTTGATTGGCCGGACCATGCAGACGTCTTTGATCATTGAGATGTATTTACCCCAGTGTGTCTTGAGGCAGTTTGGAGAGTAGCAGGGTGTACCCGCAGGGACAGCTGAGTACACCAGGTCTTCCAGAGAGTATGCTTGGGGACCAGCCATCCCAGTGGCATTTGCTGAGCAACAGATTGATGGGCTAGGAGCCCAGGCATAGGGATGGAGGGGAGGAGTAGCCGATCCTAGGACGACACCGGATTATGATTTGTGGTGGCAGGTGCACAGGCCAGTGTCATTGACAGATCCGGATGGGCCAGCACCAGTAGACAGACGATCAGTGATTCCATGGGTGCCACGGGCCAGGCGAGGAGGCAGAGGCGGTGACAGGGGCAGAGGCCGGGGGAGAGATGGAGGCCGGGATGGAGGCAGGGGTGGAGATGGAGGCAGAGGTGGAGGCAGGGATGGAGACGAAGGCAGAGGTGGAGACAGAGGCAAGGATGGAGGCAGGGGTGGGGATGGAGGCAAAGGCGAAGATGATGGCAGAGATGGCAGGAGGCGATGGTGGGATGGATAGAGACAAGTCTGAAGGGTGCATCCACGAGTGGCGAGGGTAGTGTTAGATGCTATCCTCGAGGTTGGCGAGGAGGGAGAGGGAGAGGAGCAGCCCTGACAGGAGGGAGAGGGTGAGAAGAGACGGGAGGAGGAGAGGCATGAGGAGGAGTTGGATGTGGGGGGCCAGGAGGAGGAGGCTGATGTAGAGGTGGAGGTTGGAGGATAGGAGGATATGGAGGTGGAGGTCAGAGAACAGGAGGATGTGGAGGTGGGTGATGATGATGATGATGACGATGCTATGGATGAGGCCGAGAGACTCCTCCGATGGCGGATGGTGGAGGGAGAGGAGGAGATACCGTTTTCCTCAGGATTACCTTAGGATGCTTACCTTAGGATGCTACTACAAATCAGAGAGTGGTGGACCTACAGCAGAGACTGGATGCCAGCATGGCATAGGTCAGGGCACTGCAAGGAGAGCTAGAGGTAGCTCAGGTAGAGCGTGATCAGGCAATGATCCGCCAGCAGGATTAAGCCCAGTGGTGCGTAGATTTTGCAGCATTATGCACAAGGCCCATGGGAGACATGGCTCGCGAGCTGGCCAAGGTGAGCACGAGACTAGGGCAGTACAGGACTTTGTATGAGCAGGCAGTGCCACCAGAGCGATGGGATCCTACTTTGTCGCGGTCACATTCGAGGACAGGCAGTGGCCACAGATCAAGCAGTGCCAGTGGCAACAGGAGTCAGACTAGTGTCGGAGGGTCTACCTCGACCGGGCACACTTCAGGGCACAGGTCACATCATTCCCGTAAGCACACTCCGAGTCACCATTCGGGTCACAGTCATGGGTCGACTGGTTCAGTGCAGAGGTCAGTACAGGTACAGCCGCTAGTGGTTGATCCCTCTACTTCTCAGAGTCTGGCTGCAGTGACATCACAGATGTTTTATACTGTTGAGATGGCACCGTCCTTCGCAGCTCCACTAGTGGCACAGGTCGAGGTTGCGACAGGTCTGCCTATTGTTTCAGTGCCAGTGACAGAGCTTCAGCCACCACCTTCTTCACCATGAGGGGACGATGAGAGTCGACCCTAGGGGCATTTATTGTGACACATTATGTATATATTTGAGCCTGCGAGCTCCATTTTTGGGATATCCCATGACTTTATCCTGTGACATTGTACATTTTTTAGATGATATATATGATGATGTAGTTTTGATGCGGCCTACATGTGTTATGTGATGTTCTTTGATTTAATGCATAATGATATGTATGATGTATGATTTTGATTTATGATGCCATGTATGTCCTATGATGCTTATTTGTGATATTAATGCCATGATGATGCAATGCTTATTTATCCGAGATGAGAATGATGTGCATAATGTAATACATGGATGTCCTGTTGTTGATTATGTTAATACAATGTTTGTTTTATGTATATGATTTGATGTTATGGATGTTGTATGTATGGACCTAATGCAATGTTTATATGATCATGTATGCACTTAAGTTTTTTTGGATGTCATAGGATATCATCGTGAGATGGGCGAGAGAAGATGACAAGACTGATGAGGGAAGATGACCAGACCGAAGAAGAGGAGATGACCAGACCAATGAAAATGCATGTTAATTCCTAGACCAAATCCTTCAACGCTTTACCATAGGACATTAGTATTTATTGCTCTTAATCATCATTGGGCAGACTATCGTAATGGCCAAGAAACACCATGATATGACATAGATCAAGGTGTGCAAGGTCGTACCATTACGTAAGACAAGCAGTCACAGACAAGGATGATCATGACTCATACTAAGAGCGTGATTGCCCCAGTCTTTTTGTCACAATCAACCACAAGCAAAGAAAGACAAGGAAAAATCATGAAACGTCGTTGCTTCTCTAAATCATATTTCCAAGACATCCTTGAGAAACTAGCGGCATGATTGTCAAAATACAAAAAGAGATCCCTTACCATGATATGTCGTTGTTTTTCTAAATCCCAGAATCAGGACCTCGTTGAGAAACTAGTAATCATGTGCGTCAATCGTCATGATACATTGTTGCTTCTCTAAATCCTGCTTAGTGAGATCTCGCTGAAAAACTAATATCATGATAAAAACTAAAAGACAATTGTCAATTGTTTGCCAAGTGCATCTGGATATCCATTGTTCTGATGCCAAGATGCCATGTTTGATAATGTCGAGATGTCGAAATGTTTAAAGTTTTGATGATCTTGAAATATGTCAAGAATTGGTGAATTCAGCAAGGACACATCCTGAATAATGCCGATGTCGAGAGGATTTTGATCCCTAATAGTCGTAAGAGATCCCTCTAAATGATGACAATGCCTAGGAAGGACACATCCTAAGGCATAAATGATAGAGTTTGTTTCTTCAGAAGGACACATCTAAAAAATACTGATGTCACGAAGAGTGATCTTTAGATGTCAAGAGGATCACTCAAAATGTCAAATGACAATGACGATGCCTAGGAAAGACACATCCTAAGGCATAAATGACAGAGGTTATTGTTTAGAAGGACTCATATGAAGATTAACCTAAAGTTTGATAGTTTGACAGGTTATGATGATTTGACTTGCTTTGCCTGAGTCTGACTTGTGTTTGACTATATGCCGATATTGTCATGATGATATGATTGACATGTTGATGAAATTGTCATATTGAAAGAATGATTGTTTTACTTTGTTTTCAGGAGTTTTCCTATCTGTAAAATGATTCGCTTTGTCCTGAAGATATTCTGACGTGTGTGCCAGTGTAGTGTCATGAACCCTAATGGACTGACCTAGTGTGGCCTCGGGGGCTCATCAACAGATGGCCTTGCCTACGTCATACACTCAGAGACCTCGTAGTTCAACACGACCAATGACTTTGTCTTGGTGACCAAAGATTGCATCATGATTTTATTCCGACAAACCTAAATGGACTGACCTAATGTCTCAGGGACTCAAATGTGAGTCTTGCCTATGTAGCAAATGCGCAGAGACAACCTAGTTCGGACAAATGATAAAGACTGATTGATATGACCGATTTTGACAAGAGATGACAACGTGTTCGCGTTCTTCTAGCAGTTTGAATTGTTGTTTGTGGTTTTCATCAGGACGTTTTATGATGTTTTTTGTATTTTTTTCAGGACTTTTTGTGATGTTTTTATCTTTTTTTCAGGACTTTTTGCGATGTTTTGGTCTTTTTTTTCAGGACATTTTACGATGTTTTAGGTCTTTTTTCAGGACTTTTTGCGATGTTTTGGTCTTTTTTCAGGACATTTTACGATGTTTTTGGTCTTTTTTCAAGACTTTTTGCGATGTTTTGGTCTTTTTTTAAGGACATTTTACGATGTTTTTGGTCTTTTTTCAGGACATTTTGCCAATTGCCAAGATCATGTGCGACATCCACTGCAGTTTTGTGATAAGAATTTTGCCCCTAGTCAGGTCCTAGATGTAGCCATTTTTAAGGAACATGGACAGGATGTTGCTGATTTACAAGATGGACAGTCGTCAGGACATGATGTCAATCGTTTTATCCACTATGACGGGTAGGATAAAATGTGGTGGCGATTTGCATAATAATAGCGATAATACCTTTCATCCTAAGCCAAGGCAGACAAAGTGACAGTAGATGGCAAAGCAATGATTGACTACACATGGCACCTGTTTGCCAGGTTTTAGCCATGGTACTTGTTCAAAGTGTCTGTTTTCCAGGTTTTCACTATTGAACGAATCATTTTTATCTTTACTATTTTCTTGACTTTTTTTATTTTTTGGTGTCACCAAGACACCTGTTTGCCAGGTTTTCATCAAGGCAACAATTTTTTATCATTTTTCAATTTTTTTGTATTTAACAGTTTCCAACTCAGTCCTCTGATGTTATGCGTAGAACCTTTGGAGATGTAAACTGTTGATGGGCTATGTCAGTTTTTCTCCATCTGGTGTGGCCAGCTGATAAGCTCCAGAACTGAAAGAAGATATAATAATGTAGGGACCCAACCAGTTTGGTTCGAACTTTCCCGGCTTTTCTCTGTTGGCTTGATTCTTGGGATTCTGCATGAGAACTAGGTCGCCAATGTCGAACCGTCGGACCATAACCTTCTTATTGTAGCTGCAACAAAGACGGTTCTGATATGCTTGGAGATGGTTCAGTGAATTTTGTCGTCTTTCTTCCAGCATTTCCAGCTCGTGCAAACATGACTGTCGATACTCCTCTTCATTGGTTAGACCCTTCAGGGACACTCGTAACGAAGGAATTTCGACCTCAATGGGTAAGAAGGCCTCAGCGCCAAAGACTAGGGCAAAAGGAGTGGCTCTTGTAGGCATACGGATGCTAGTTCGGTAAGCCTACAAAGCAGGGTTGAGTTGTATGTGCCAGTCACGGCCAGCGTCATTGACAGTCTTTTTGAGGATTTTGACAATGGTTTTATTGGATGCCTCAGCTTGACCGTTTCCTTGTGGGTAGTAGGGAGATGAAAAGTGATGTTGGATATGGAATCGCTCACATAACTCCCAAACGTCTTGGTTCTTAAATGAACGTCTATAGTCAGTGATGATGGATTGCGGAAGGCCATACCAGCAAATGATGTAGTTAAGGATGAACTTCGATATTTGTTTGCCGGTAATATATGTCAATGGGATGGCTTCAATCCACTTCGTGAAGTATTCAGTGGCAGTGATAATGAATTTATGGCTGTTGGAGGAGGTTGGATGGATCTTACCCACGAGGTCGAGTCCCCATTGAGCGAAGGGCCAAGGAGAAGTGATTGGTCGAAGTTCCTGTGCTAGAGCATGGATCAGATCACTGTGAATCTGACACTTGCGACAAGTCCTCACGTATTCAATTGCATCCTTTTCAATTGTTGTCCAATAATACCCAAGTCTCGTTATTTTCTTAGCTAGAGTAGGACCACTCGAATGAGATCCGCATATACTGTCGTGCACTTCGCTTAAGGTCGTACGTGCTTCGTCGGTGTCGAGACATCTAAGGAGGGTGTCATCAAAACTACGGCGGTATAGGGTGTCACTGACGATGGCATACTTGGCAGATTTTCGGATGAAGGACTTCCTTTGGTTATTGGATAGGTTCAGTGGAAGGGTTTGATATTTTAAGTAGTCGTAAATATCCTGATACCAGGGAGAGTTGGGACCAACAAGTTCACAAACCATTTCTGATTCTGGGATATCATATGCCGAGATTAAAAGTTGTTCTACTAAGAACTCAAATTGTGACACATTTTGAGGGATGTCCAAGAGAGAACCAATAGTAGCCATTGCATCAGCTACCTTATTTTGTGTCCTAGGGATTTGTTCAAAAGCAATCAATTTGAAGTATGTCAGGAAACTATCCATCATCCTCTTGTAGGGAAGCAACTTCTCATCCTTTATTTCATAGTCATCATTCACTTGGTTGATAACAAGTTGGGAATCCCTGAATACATGCAACGTTTGAATTTTCCATTTAATTGCCATTTTGAGACCTGTGACTAGTGCTTCATATTCGGCAATGTTATTTGTACAAGGGAAAGCGATCTGGAATGCCTTAGGAATTGAATCCCCCTGTGGTGTGATAAACAAGATTCCAGCGCTTGAGCCATGACCAGTATGAGACCCATCAAAATATAGCTTCCATGGTACCGTCGGTTCCGCATGGAAAATGGACTCATCAAGAAAATCAGTTACTAGTGGATGAGTGACTTGAATCGGTGCATCTGCCAGTTGATCTGCTATTACCTGTCCTTTTATTGCCTTACGCTCGACATATTGTATGTCATACTCACTTAGTATCATAACCCATTTTTCCAACCGGCATGTTAATGTTGCCCGACTTAAGAGTTATTTCAGTCGATCAATCTTGGCAACAAGCTGTGTCTGGTGACTGAGCATATAGTGTCTTAATTTCTGGGATGCAAAGACAACAACAAGGCATGCACGTTCAATGTGTGTATAGTTCAACTCATACCCTATTAGTGTGCGGCTAATGTAATAGATGGCTCATTATTTTCCTTCATGATCATTTTGTGCCAGTAATGCCCCCAGTGTTGAACTAGTAGTCGAGATGTATAGGATCAATGGCTTTCCATGAATTGGAGGCATGAGGACTGGTGTTGACAGTAGGTAATCTTTGATTTGTTGAAAGGCTTCTTGACATTTATCTATCCATACAAAGGGGATACCCTTGTGCAATAGATACTGGAATGGGTGACACTTATCTGCCAATTGGGCTATAAAATGCCGAATAGATTGTACTCTACCTTGTAAAGTTCTTAGTTCACTGATTCCTTTGGGCAGAGGCATGTCTATGATGGCTTTGACCTTTGTTGGATCAACTTCTATACCTCTTCGGGAAACTATGTATCCCAGGAGTTTTCCTGATGTGACCCCGAAAACACACTTCTTAGGATTTAGTCGGACTTTGTACTCTTCAAGTCTCTTGAAAATTGTGTCAAATACCTTTAGATGATCTTTCCTGGTTTCTGATTTGGCCAAAAGGTCATCTACATAATCTTCCATTATTTTGTGCATCATGTCATGGAAGATTGTGGTCATAGCCCTTTGGTATGTGGCACCTGCATTTTTTAGACCGAATGGCATGACATTCCAACAATATGTACCCCATGGGCAAGTAAATGTTGTTTTGTGTTGGTCTTCAGGAGCAATGCGAATCTGATTATAGCAAGAGAAACCATCCATGAGGGATAGCATCTCATATCCTGCAGTAAGATCAACTATGATGTCAATGTTTGGCAAAGGAAAGTCATCCTTCGGGCATGCTTTATTTAGGTCTCGAAAGTCTGTACATACGCGGATCAGCCCATTTGGATTTGTCACCGGCACCAGGTTGGAAATCCATTCAGTGTAATCAATTGACCGTATGAATCCGGCATCCAGTAATTTCTTTAACTCGACCTTGACCAATAGAGCAACTTGAGGGTGCATTTTGCACAACTTCTGCTTGACTGGTTTAGCATTGGGTAATAGTGGCAGATGGTGCAGAACTAGTTTCGGGTCCAATCCTGGCATGTCAGTGTAGGACCATGCAAAGTTGATTTTTCGTTCTGCAAAGAATTTATGAAATTCTAGTCTCTTGTCTTCAGTCAACGATGCAGCAAAGAGGACCATCTTGGGGTCTTCTGTAGTTGATATGTTATCCTCTATTGTGTCTTCAATAAGCATAGCTGATTTCTCCTATTGCACAGGGAGAAAGTCTAGTCCTCCATCTTTGGACGCCTCAGGGAGGTTTTCACCCGCAGATACATCCTTTATTTTTACTATTTTATCGTCAAGAGGTGCCTTTCGGTTTTCACCTAGAGACGTTTCACTTTTTATTTTATTCTTAATTTTACTTTTGTGACTAGAGGACTGAACAGTCTCGCCAAAGTATGTCGTACAGTCTAAATCAATGGAAAATCCTAATTTGTGGTCCCCACTGGGTATGCCTTCTCGTCATCCCATAAATTCAGCAATTGCCTCATCGTTCTGGAATGTGTCCAGCACTGGCGGTCCTTGTTGGTCCCAATCGACTAGGTCAGGGTAAACTAAGGAAATGCCATCGTCGATGTTGGTGAATTGGGGTGAGGATGCAGACAGCATGTAGACGTGTTCAGTGATGTTGTAGATGAGATCATCATCATCTAACTCGACATCAGACTCTATCCAATATTCTCCTTCACTAGTGTCATATTCGTTGTCAAAATAAGGAGTGAAGATTGTAGAGCCCTGATTGTCACTGTCGTCTGATACTTCAGATGGATTGCACGGAATGGGTTTAGATGATGGGTGTGGGACGTCATGGGGAGTGGTAATGGGTCTTTGACTATTTGGTGCTTGTTCAATTTTGAATGTTTGCCAAAACCGTTGTTCAAAGGTTAGTTCCCCTGGTTCGACAAACAAATCATCAAGACAACAGTCACTTAGGGATCGTTCTGAGCCAAATTCCCACTTATGGGAGTCCGTTTTGGTGAGGGTTTCCCTAGTAGTCTCGACACTATCTGAAGCATGTACTCGCTCATTTGAAAGTCCAGAGGTACGACAATCGTCATTGTCGGGTGATCCAAACCCTAATCCAAGATATTTTAGAATTTGAAAAGTTTCTATGGGATCCCTCTAGCTAGTTTTATTTTTTCCTAGGCCACTAGTACCATCGTAGCCTTTAGCCTTCATGATGTCAAAACCCTTGCCATATTTTTGAACTAGTAATGGGGGTAGGGTGACAGTATCCTTGTAGATCCATCATGTAATGTTAGTGAGGTCTTCCTTACTCATGTCTCCCCACTTGATAAAAACTATTTTCGGTGGAACTTTGAAAGTTTCCTGAGGTTCCATTTTGAAACATGGCTGACCATAGTCCTTTGGAGACCTGGGCATTGTTGTTATGTTGTATGTTGTGTGTAGTTTAAATTCTCCGCAGCCAAGGTCCTGGATTTTGACAGTGGATTTAGTCTTAGGGTTAGTGGAAGGTGGTGGTATGGCGGAAGACGTGGATGGAGCAGATGTGGAAGATGGCGTGAGTGTGGATGGGTCGATATATTTGGATGACGAGGAGTCAGGTGCTTCTCTATTAATAGGTACTCAGTTCTCAAAGATACCCCTTAAGTTTGTACAATATTGGAAGGGGTCGAGGTCTCCATATATGGTTATTTCCGTGCTGTCAAACAGAAATTTCAGACATTGGTGATATGTGGACGAACGAAACGGCTTTTAAGGCATGGATCCATGGACGGCCTAGTAAGATGCTATATGGTAGTTCCAAATCCAGGACCTGGCAGGTTGTGTCCACAATGACCGGTCCCACTCTGATTGGGAGAGAGATAACACCCCGTGAAGAGCATTCCTCGTCATCGTATGCTTTGATCACTATACTCTTCGTTGGGTCTACGCACGCATCAGAGAACCCTAGAGCCTTAACTAGTTTGAGGGAGCATATATTCAATCCTGCTCTGCCATCTACTAAAACCCATCTAACTTTATGCTTGTGGACAAAATTTTCTATGTGCAGTGCATCATTGTGGTTGATTTTAGGTGATGTGTAATCTTGATCCGAGAAGGTGACGTGGTGAGGCGTATTGAGATATCCCACCATGGTTTCAAATTGATTAACATCGATGTCCTTCGGGACCGACGACTCAAGCAAGGTTTTATCCAAGATTTCTTTGTGTGCGGGGGATATGCGAAGCAGCTCAAGTATAGAGATTTGTGCGAGAGTCTTTCCTAGCTGATCAATGAGGTTGAACTGACTTCTAGGTTTCCATTGCTTTGTGGTCGGGACAGGTTCTGGCTTTTTAGCGAATGGGCCAGGTATGGTTATTTTGGATTGTCTAGCGGGAGGCGGACCAACTATAGTAACCTTTCCACTCCGAGTAGTAGAGTTACATTGGGGTGCTCTTCTAACTGTAATGGTATTGATGTATTCATTATCAGTTTGGACATTGTTTATAATAGGTCCACTAGAATAGTCGTATTTGACTCGAGCAAAGTTAGCTTGATTATTGTGTGTCTGTGGACCTGACATGGAAGCCTTATGAGAACCATGATCCTGCAGTGGATTCTTATGGATAGTATGATCTGAATCAGAGGCAAATTGAGATCCACCCACTTCAATGACGCGACTTTCAATAAGATCTTGTATTAGGTTTTTCAATTGTCGACAGTTGGAAGTTGTATGTCCTTTTCCTTGATGATATTCACAAAATGCATTGTCATTCCACCATGCTAGTTTGAATTGTCCTGGGTCATACGGTTTTGGTTCTTGGAGTATAATGACCCCATTCTGGATACATTTCTTAAGGACTTCTTCAATGGGTTCACCCAAAGGAGTGTATGTGCGACCTTTGGGAAATTGTCTCATTTGACGGTATTGTCCCTGGTTATTTTGACTGTTCTAATTGTTGAAAGGGACATTAGGAGGGGGTGTCGATGTCATTGTTGGTTGGTGTTGTTGTTGAACCCCTTTTAGGGCCAGTACAATACCCACAACGTTTGTAGTCTTGGCATCAACAACACCGTCATTTGTGACGTGTTTATTTTTTATCCAGTATTTGTTCTTGTCGGTGGTTGGATTGACATTTGCGTTTTTGGAACCATATCGTAATTCTCCCTTTGCGATAAGGGCTTTCTCAATCTGGACCCCTTTTTCGACTAAATCTATGAAGTTTGTGCAACACTGTATTTGCAATGCATATTTTAGGGGCCCTAGTAGTGTTTGCATGAACATGTCGACCTTTTCCCATTTGGGTATATCACTATGACATCGACTAGCAAGACTTCTCCACTTTTGAAAGAATGGGATAAATGTCTCTCCAGCATCCTCTTGTGTGAGATTGCACAAGCTAGTGATGGAGGTGTCCATGTCGATGTTGTACGCGTAGTTCTTGATGAATTTCTGTTTAAGCTCATCCCATGTCTGGATATCCTTTTGTGTGGAAAACCATTCAAGGGCTTGACCCACCAGACTTTTAGAAAAAAGTCTCATCAAATATGTTTGTTCATAGGCGATGTCCATGCAATTGGTTGCAAATTTGCGAACATGTTCAATGGGGTTTGTCTTGCCTCTGTATTTTGTGAAATTTGGTGACACATATCCTGGAGGAAACGGAGGCATGTATATGCTCGTGTCGAATGGGTATACATTTAGGTCATATGATATTTCCGATTTCTAGTCTGAAATGTATAGGTTTTGAATAGTTTTCTCTAAGCCCGTCATTCTTGTTTGGAGGGCATCCACAACAGGGTCATTTATGTTTCCGTATGTTGGATTTCCTGGTACACCATAAGTTCCTATTTGTTGTGCGTGAATATTGGTGTATTGTGGCGGTGTGGATTGTTGTGATATGTATGACGTGTGCGGATTGACATGTTGATATTGGAAGTTATGATTGGGTGCGTGTTGGTGAGTATGAACGTTAGATTAGTAGGTTGGGATGTGTCCCCCAACCATGTGTGTCATTATCTGAGGGATGTGATGACCATGAATGTTATGATGTGTTAATGATGCCATGGGTTGTGTTACTTGGCCGCCTTGTGTAAATTGTTGAGTTTTCCTAAGAGGGACGTTTGTGTTTGTACCTTGGGAGGCAATGACATTTGACTATGTTGTCGTGTTAACGTTTTGTTGTTGTCCTTGGATAAAGATACGTCTTGTGCCTCCTCCTGAAGGATTTTGTGAAATACCACCGAGTGGATATGTCGAAGTGGTGTTCATGGTAGTAGATGTAGCTGTCAAGGGGGGATTGTTGTGACTTGATGATGCCCCCATGGCATTTAGTGTCGTGGCATTTGTTGTCATGGCATTTATGGTGTTGGGGGTGTTTGGGTTGTTGGGTGTAGCATACATTGTCATTGTGGTGTCAAAGGAAGTATTGCTCGTAGTGTTTGGAGGTTGACCACTATGTGACATGTTATGTGCGTTGTTGTTATTAGGGTCAAAGGGGTGTCACATTTATCATGTTAATGTCAAATCCTTGAGGTAATTTGGCTCCTTCACTCAAGAGTATAGCCAAGAATCTGTCTTTGTCGTGACAGACCATTGTTTCAACGAAGTGAGAGGCCTCTGGGTCTTGTGCTATTGCCTCTATGTTTTCCTCAAGTATGTGACCGTATTTATCCCTTTGCAAGAAAAGTTCGAATGTACTGTTTGATGAGGATTGTGTTGTCACTGGAGGTGGATCATTTGAATTGGAAAATGGATCGTAAAAGATCCAATTTGGATTATCGACAGTAGACATGGGGTCTTGTCGAGAGTTTGCCATTTGTCATTGTTTTTGAAGTCTAGTTTCCACCATAAATGAGATTGCTCAAATGGGACTGACAACTAATAATGATGATATTATGCAAGATCTAAGTTCAAAATGATAACTAGGATGACTAATGTTTTGGATTTTTGTGAATAGGATATGCAATGTAAGACAAGGGTATCTAAGCACTTCTAAGCTCAAACTTTGTTTTCGATTTTGGTTACTAGAGGACTTTGTTGAAAATGACAAGGTGACAAGGTCAAAATGACTAGTGAATTTTCCTAACTAGACTTTTGAGTTGGAAAATCCACAAAAGAGGACAATGACTAAAAAGGGGTTTGATAACTTAGTCCAAAAGAGCCTAGTTTCGAAAACAATGATGTTGCAAATTGTGCTGAGGTTTACCTAATCCTAAGAGATGCAAAAATGTGAACCTAGGGACAACCTAATGTCAAATGTATGCAACTAAAATAATGAAGGATGCAACTTATGGTAATGAATGCAAACTAGTGGTCAAGACTTTGAGCAATTTCAAGTTTGGTTTCTGACAAAATCTTCCAGGAAACAGTGTTTGACAGATTATTGACAAGATGACGACTTCAGATTTGACTTTGGATGAAGTTTTAAACAGTAAAAGGAAAATGCATCATTTGAGATGTCATTTGCGTCGTGGTTTTGCGAATGCGGCTTAAGTTTAGCAGATGCGACTCGGAAACAGACAAGTGCGACTCAGTTTATCATATGCGACTCGATGACAGTTAGTTGTGTTTCAATTTTGCACATGCGGCTCTGAAGTGTTCAAATGCATCGTGATGCCTACAGATGCGGCATTTTGAATATCAACTACGGTTTAATAGAGCAATTGTTGTTCATAAAATCAATTGCAGTTCGACAGATGTGACACAGTTTTGTTTCAAGTTGATTTTCTTGTCGTTTTGATTGCAAGTTTGATATGTTTGGTGTTGAATTTTTTGTTTGGAGCTGTGATGAAACCAGAAAGCACTTGACAAACACAGTGTTTTGAAAAGTAACCAAACACACATCAAATAAGTACAATCCTAGGTTAGGCCATGACAGTATTCGCTAGATTCCACATAGGTTTCCCCAACTGCATATCTGTAGCGTGTGAATTCAAAACCTTGGCTGCACGGGCTCCCCCTTACAGTGCACTCTCTTCTTAGGCCAACCAAGCTTCCAACCCCCATGAAACTCCCATGGCAAGCTGATCACCTCTACTACAAACTGTGAAAGTGTGGATGCCTTCACACCGACCGGTGTTGCGCTAGCAAATAGAAGTATTTTGGCTTTCTATACAAAATTTTTTAGTTAGGGACCCCCGTTCGAGTGGCCATACATGGGGCAAGAGATTAATCACCATTAAGGTGGCACTCCAGCCTGAAGAGGTTAAGCTCAACAGGGTTTTAAAGGGGCCACAACTCAGATCCGTATGACACATCATACAAAGCAACCTTAGGTTTTCCCTTAAGGTTTACATTTATATACCGGTTGGGGGTAGCTTGGATTTAGCTCCGTTGCCGGTTTGAGTCACATTGGGGTGATGAAATCCCCAGGCAGGCCCAATTTCTAAAGTTGGTAACCGTTTCTCTTACACCCAAGATCGCCCGAAAGCGCGAGGGGAGAGGATGCTCTGATATACCAAGTCAGGGTAATAACAAATAAGAATGGGTCTGGTTTTCTGATCACGAAGTTTTCACCAAGTGAGAGCATACTCACCTACCATCTTGCAAACACAATCAAGCAAAGAAGACATGAATGTTCTTTTTATGTGCACCAAAGTTAAATGTTTGCTAATCTATGAAAAACAAGCACAATGTTTGTTTTATTCCATCTTCGACATTCGAATCTGCAGATAAAAGATTAGTAGTTTCTTTATTCAATGATCTTCGACACATGAATAGTAACTGCCACACGCTACAAACGGAAATTAGTAACACAAAACCCTAAGCTAGCTAACATGCAGAAATGAAAAACCAGGAAATCAGAGGACCAGAAGAACCAGAAAGAAACCAGCAACCAGAAAACCCTAAGATCTGAAAATCAGAATGCCAAAAATGAAAGAAAATCTTTACCAGTCAAATGTGGCATGATAGAGCAGATGCGTCGTTCAGAACTTTGAATGCGGTACGACAGATCAGATGCATCGTTCAATATATCGATTGTGGCTTATCAGAGCGGTTGCGGCTTTTCTGTTGGCGAATGCGTCGCAATGCATCAAATGCGTCACTATTTTTTTTAAAAGGGCGGTTGCGTCACTCCATACCTGTACCTTCAAAACAGCAGAAAACACGAAAATGTACGGAAATAACCAGAAAAATGGAGTCGGGTTCACCGAT
>VDFB02237044.1:0-15528 GCA_007258455.2 Sequoia sempervirens
GCTTTGGATCCATTCATGTTATCATACTGTTATGCTGTTAGAATGACAATTGAAACCTTGCTTCGAGGATGCTACCTCCTAGCCATTAACCAATTTCGTGTTTGAAATACAACACCTAGTTGGACTTTGCTGCTTCTCATCCAGACTAGCAGATTTGTGCTAAACAGTTGAAGTTTTGATGAAATTTCCAGATTTTGAAGTTGCTGATGCATCTACAGCTGAAAGTGAATTTTGTTAGCAGCTCTTGAAATAAATTTCATCTGGTTCTAGGTACTTTTGCAATGCATTTTTCTGGCAAGGGCGCCCCTTTCCACCAAGTATCAGATTTTATTTTGAAGTCTCTAATTTTTAAAGACAAAATCGCCCTTTCTCTAGGCCGTACCATTCTGGGCTGTGAGAACTGTGCATAGGGAATTAAATGAAGACCTTTGTTTGCTGTTTCTCCATCAGAACCTGGGCGCCTATCCTCTAGCAACTCTTTGGGCTTCGTTTCACGCAAATTGGAGGTAATTTGTTGAAGTTATGAACAATTTATTGATTACACAGTTGCTGATCAGAAATTCTAGAGTTCAGAGTTTTACATCAGAATGTATTAGCTTTCTGTTTTGGCTTATTTCCTCAGTTTAGAGAGTGTTAAATCATTGTCATAATTCATTCTCTACTTCTAGCTTCATGCTCTATCATTGTAATTAGTAAATTGCAGAATTATTGATTGTAAGGTTGAGATTTAGTAGTACTAATCCAACCATTTTTACTTCTGCAATTACTTGTTTCATTTCTTATTAATTACCCTTGGACGGTTTACCGCCAGTGTGGAGAATGGACTTGTTATATCAATGTACCCACTCTCAAGTGGTGAATCCCCACTATTCAGTGGATGCCCGCCGCAGCGGACGAATTAGATTGTTGTAGCTTCATGGTTGGTTATCTGCCTATTAGTTTCAATTTCAATTAATCACTTCGTCATATGTTAGCACCTCGCCCTCAGTGGGATCTTGAGTGCACATTCTTGACGTTGAGTAGTTTCATTCAAAGTACTGTTCTTTAGTTTCTCCGCCATATGTCAACACCTTTCCTTCATTTGGATTGAGTGTGCATTCTTGGTGTTGAGTTTTCTTTAAGCTTGGATTTAGTTTGATGCTAACGCTAATCCGGTTGGCTAGTGCTGGTTTATGATGTGAAAATCCTTCAAAAAAATTGGTTAGCAGATTTCAGTGGTATCAGAGCATAAGACCCTGCCATCCTGTGGCATTTTTGCAGTTGGTTGTCGGATGAGTGAAAGAGACACTAGACCGTTCACCATAAGTCAGGCCAAAACTCAACATCAGTTCCCACCTGTTCCAGAGGCAGAGACTTTTTCAGAAGTCTTGAGGGATCTTGGCCAAACAGTGGAAGGTACAGAAAAGACAGTTGAAATAATGTCAGACAGTGTAAGGCAAGCTAATGACGAGAGGGACAGAGTTGAGAAGAAGTTTGATGGGATGATAGACATGATGTCCTGATTATTGTCCAAGTTGGACTAGCAAGCAGCTCAGAATATCATTCAGCCCCAAAATAACTCAACTGGAGAAAGCAGTGGAGCTAATGGGAATAACAATAATGGCAATCCTGAGGTGAATACCAGAAATAGAGTTATGGGTCAGCATGCCGCAATTCCTAGTGGGTCATCCTCTAGGCCTCTTTTCCCCGTCTTCACGACAATGGAAGAGCAACAACCGGTTGAAGCTGCACCAACCTTTGCCGATGATGCACGTCAAGCTTACATGGAGTACGTCTCTTTACCTCTTGACTTGAGAGGTACTTGGACCTTTGATCAATTCATGAATCAAAGGAGTCGGAGAAATGGAGGAAGGAATGAGCAACGTCCTCCTATGGTGCCTAGAAATGATTTCTACCAAGCTTTGGGAAAAATAACTATGGAACATTTTGATGGTAGTAATAAGTGCACAGCCAGATCATGGGTGCAGAAGCTAGATAATTATCTCTCTCTCAGACCCATGCCAGAAGGAGAATCTATAAAGTTTGCTACTTTGCATTTGGATGGGATAGCTCACGAATGGTGGACTCATGGTTTGGTCACTCTTGGCCATAACCTCATTCGTACCTATGATGAGTTTACCAACAAGCTGATTGAGAGATTTGATACCAAGGATCCAGAGTTGAGATTCAGAGAATTGGCACAATTGAAACAGCAAGGATCTTTAGAAAATTATGTGGCTGATTTCCAAAGGTTGTCAGTAATGGTGCCTAACCTTATTCGTACCTATGATGAGTTTACCAACAAGCTGATCGAGAGATTTGATACCAAGGATCCAGAGTTGAGATTCAGAGAATTGGCACAATTGAAACAACAAGGATCTTTAGAGAAGACTTGTGGTTCTTTTTGCTGAAGGTTTAATGGAGCCTTTGAAGGGTTGGGTCAAAGCCTTTGATCCACCAACTTTAGATGAAGCCATCAAGAAAGCTAGGAGCATGGAGTTGGTAGCCCCAAGGCCTAAGTCTCATTCAAAACCTTTCAGCCATAAGAAAGATAAAAAGACTTTTTCAAATCTGCCTAAGAAGTTTCCACCAAGGTTATCTGAGGAGCTCAGAGAACAGCTTAGGAAAGATGGAGTTTGCTTCACTTGTTGTGAACCTTGGGTTAAGGGTCACCGTTGTTATGGAAGAGGCAAAGCAAACCTAATGGAGGGCTATTTTGATTTTGGATCAGAATCTGATTCGTCTGATCAGCATTACGAATCAGCAAGTAGTGAAGGTGAAGAAGCCCTAGAAGAGAAGCATGATGAGGCGGTAGATGGTAGTGCTTTTGCACAACTATCTAGTTTTCAGAAAAATGAGTCCTTTCGGGTTCATGGAGTAGTTAATTCTCAGAGGATTGTTGCCCTAATTGACACTGGAGCAACTCATAATTTTATTGATGAAGGATTGGTTGCTAAAAAGGGTTTGAAGATTGAGGAATTTGATGGTTTCAAGGTAATGGTTGCAGATGGTTTTACTATGTCTTGCACGAGGAAGATTCCTAACCTCTCTATGCAATTGGGAAATTATGAGATTAAAGATGATTTTTATGTGGTGGGAATTGGAGACACTGATGTTGTGCTAGGTATACAATGGCTGCGATCTCTTGGTGAGATCACATTGAATTTGCAAACTATGGAGCTTAAATTTCAGTCTAATGGAAGGAAGGTTGCTCTAAGAGGGATGTCAAATGGAGGCCCTCGAATTGTGTCTTTGAAGAGGATGGAAAGGATGATCTGTCATGATCAGGTTGAATGGGCTGCTGAATGTTTGGTTCTACCAGCTGATCCAGTGGAGGAGAAAAGGCAATATCACCCTGATATTCAAGCCTTACTTTCAAAGAAGAGCAAAGTCTTTGGAAGCCTACCTCCTGGAAGACCTCCTGAAAGAGGTTTTGAGCATGTAATTGAATTAGAAGAAGGAGCAAAGCCCGTCATGACTACACCATACCGTTATCCAAAGAAGCAAAAAGATGAGATCGAAAAAGCCATCAAGGAGCTATTGGAGACCGGTTTCATTAGACCAAGCAAGAGTCCTTTTGCTTCTGCAGTAGTGCTGGTCAAAAAGAAAGATGGCACAATGCGTATGTGTGTTGACTACCGTGCATTGAATCAAAAGACAATCAAGAATAGATATCCTATTCCTAGGATAGACGAGCTTATTGATGAGCTCCATGGAGCTATGTTTTTCTCAAAGATTGATCTTCGTTCGGGTTACCATCAAATCAAAATGAGGGAGACAGACATAGAAAAAACAGCATTCAGATGTCACTTTGGGCATTTTGAATTCCTTGTCATGCCTTTCGGTTTGACAAACGCTCCAGCAACATTTCAATCTTGTATGAACAAGATTTTTAGACAACAGTTGAGGAAGTTTGTGCTCATCTTCTTCGACGACATTCTCATTTTCAGTAAGTCATGGGAAGAGCACCTTAAGCATTTGGAAGAAGTGCTTAGTATTTTGGAGGCGGAATGTTTGTTCGCCAAAGAATCAAAATGTGAGTTCGGGATGACAGAACTCTTATATCTTGGCCACATTATCAGTTCAAAGGGTGTGAAAGTTGATCCTGAGAAGATAAGGGCCATTCTTGATTGGCCAACTCCAAAGAATGTTTCTCATTTGAGAGGATTTTTGGGGTTATGTGGATTCTATAGAAGATTTGTGAAAGGATATTCTCATCAGGCAGCCCCTCTCATAGATCTTACAAAGAAAGGAGCTTTTCTTTGGACCAAGATGGCACAAGAATTTTTTGATAAATTTAAGCAAATCATGAGTACATGTCCTGTGTTGGCTCTTCCGGATTTTACAAAATCATTTGAATTACAGTGTGATGCTTCAGGTGAAGGTGTTGGAGCTGTTCTAATGCAAGACAAACATCCCATTGTCTTCGAAAGCCAGAAGTTGAGAGGAGCAGAAAAAACTTACTCCATTTATGACAAAGAGATGCTTGCCATCATGCATGCTTTGTCTAAATTCCGTCAATATTTGGTGGGAAGTAGATTTGTTGTTAAGACTGACCACAATAGTCTTAAACATTTTATGCGCCAAAAGGATTTGAATGAAAGGCAGCAAAAGTGGGTAAGTAAGCTCCAGGCATATGACTTTGACATTGAATATGTCAAAGGGAAAAATAACGTAGTGGCTGATGCTCTTTCCAGAAGGCCTCATTTGCAGTCACTTTGTGAGTTATCAGCAGATTGGAAGGAGTTAATTGCTGTTGATTATGCTAAAAATTAGTTTGCAACCAGCTTGCTAGAAGGTCATTTGGATGATGAAAGGTATAAGTTGGTTGATGGGATAATTTACTATAAAGATAGAATCTTTTTAGTGCATGAATCTAAGCTTAAAAAGAAGATTCTACAATCTTTTCATGATGTTCCCCTTGCTGGTCATCAAGGGATTTTCAAGACTTATAAGCAGATTCGTGAAAGATTCACTTGGAGAGGGTTGAAAGAAGAAGTCTTGAACAACATTAGAGTGTCTGAATTTTCAAAAGAATAAAAATGAACACTCTTATCCAGCTGGTCTGTTACAGCCCTTGCCAATTCCGAATCAGAAATGGGAAAGCATTGCAATGGATTTTATCACGGGGTTGCCCAAGGTGCAAGGACGAGATTGTATTTTTGTTGTGGTTGATAGACTAACAAAATTTGCTCATTTCTTTGCTATCACCACTTCATTTACAGCAGCTCAAGTGGCTGAGTTGTTTTCTAGAGAGGTCTTTCGTTTGCATGGATTGCCTAAAACTATTGTCAATGATAGGGACAACAAGTTCCTAAGTGTTTTTTGGAAAGAGATCTTCAGATTGAGTGGGACAGTGCTTACTCCAAGCACTAGTTATCACCCACAAACAGATGGGAAATTGGAAATTGTTAACAAATAGTTAGAAGGCTACCTAAGAAACTATGTTTCAGGACAACAAAGAGCTTCGATTAAATGGCTTCATTTAGGAGAGTATTGTTATAACTCTTCTTATCATATGTCGATTAAGATATCTCCTTTCATGGCTCTTTATGGTTATGATGCTACTAATTTTGTTGATTTAGTGTTTGGTGATAGTAGAGCTCCACAAGCAGAGGATATGTTACAACAAAGCCAAGATATCTTAAAATCTCTAAAGGAAAATCTACAACAAGCTCAAAACCAGCAGAAGTTATATGTTGATCAGTAGCATATTGAGAGATCTTTTGAAGTAGGAGACATGGTTTATTTGAGGCTTCAACCTTACCGAAAATCTTCTCTCAAGAGGAGTGGTGCAGAAAAGTTGAAGCCACATTTCTATGGTCCTTTCAAAGTCACCAAGAGGATTGGTGAAGTTGCTTATGAGTTGGAGCTTCCAGCTAAAAGCAAGGTGCATAACGTCTTCCATGTGTCACGCCTCAAGAAGGCACTTGGACACAATGTTGTGGCTACTTTAGAATTACCTACATTGGATGAGGAAGGTCAGTTGGTGTTGATTCCAGAAGAGATTCTTGATACTAGAGAATGTTCCTTGAGGAGAAGGACAATCAAGGAATACTTGGTTAGATGGAGGAATTTGCCTATCGAAGATGCCATTTGGGAAGGAGAACAGATTTTTTTGTATCCATATTTTCAGTTGCTTGATGACAAGCAATCTTGAGGAGGGCAGACTGTAATGTCCCCTTCTCATCAGTGATCTGTTCTAACACTCATCAGCCTATTCTAGAAGCCTATAGACTTGTTTGAGGTAAAATTAGGGTTTCCAGTTCTAAGGTTCTTTGGCATTTCTGAGAGTTTACTATTTATAGTAAATTCTATTTTTAGCAGTATGGAGTTTGTTAGCTTTCAGTACATCATTTCCAATTGGACCAATTATTTGCAATTCATGTCTGACTTCTTAAGGCATTTTTATGGTGAATAAAGGCATTGAGGTTATAATTTGCAGTTGACCCCTTGGCCTAGGAGAACAACTTTAAGTTGTGTTTAAAAGAGGGTCTTGGAAGGGTGACGCCTTCATGAGGTGATTTATTAATTATTGATAAAAACATAATGCCTTGGAATAAGTGGATGCCACTTTATTGAAGATTTATATTTTTTAAAAAGAATAAAGTGAATTCTTGAAAAGGAACGCCTCTTGGTGAAATATTGGATTTTTGGAAATTTGAAGAGTCTCCTGGTGACTCTTGGCGTGCCTCCTTGTGAAGTTGAAGAATTTTCTACTCTTCTATAAATTGAATGCTCTACTTCAGCTTGGCATCCATTCATGTTATCATACTGTTATGCTGTCGAAATGACAATTGAAACCTTGCTTCGAGGATGTTACCTCCTAGCCATTAACCAATTTCGTGTTTGAAATACAACACCTAGTTGGACTTTGCTGCTTCTCATCCAGACTAGCAGATTTGTGCTCAACAGTTGAAGTTTTTATGAGATTTCCAGTTTTTGAAGTTGCTGATGCATCTACAGCTGAAGGAGGTTTTTGCTTACAGCTCTTGGAGCGAATTTATTTTGCTTGTGGGTATTTTACCTATCCATTTCTACACCCAAGGCGCCCCCTTCCACCAATTTGCAGATTTTATTTTGGTGTCTTTGATTTTTAAAGACAAAATCGCCCTTTCTCTAGGCCGTACCTTTCTGGGCTGTGAGAACTATGCATAGGGAAATAAATGAGGACCTTGGTTCGCTGTTTCTCCATCAGAACTTGGGCGCCTATCCTCTAGCAACTCTTTGGGCTTCGTTTCACGTGATTCAGAGGTAATTTGTTGAAGTTATGAACAATTTATTGATTACACAGTTGCTGATCAGAAATTCCAGAGTTCAGATTTTTACATCAGAATGTATTAGCTTTCTGTTTTTGGCTTATTTCCTCAATTTAGAGAGTGTTAAATCATTGTCATAATTCATTCTCTACTTCTAGCTTCATGCTCTATCATTGTAATTAGTAAGCTGCAGAATTATTGATTGTAAGGTTGAGATTTAGTAGTACTAATCCAACCATTTTTACTTCTGCAATTAGTTGTTTTATTTCTTATTAATTACCCCTGGACGGTTTACCGCCAATGCGGAGAATGAACTGGTTATATCAATGTACCCACTCTCAAGTGGTGAATCCCCACTATTCAGTGGATGCCCGCCGCAGCGAACGAATTAGATTGTTGTAGCTTCATGGTTGGTTATCCGCCTATTAGTTTCAATTTCAATTAATTACTCCCTCATATGTTAGCACCTCACCCTCAGTGGGATCTTGAGTGCACATTCTTGACGTTGAGTAGTTTCATTCAAGTACTGTTCTTTAGTTTCTCTGCCATATGTCAACACCTTTCCTTCATTTGGATTGAGTGTGCATTCTTGGCGTTGAGTTTTGTTTAAGCTTGGATTTAGTTTGATGCTAACGCTAATCCAATTGGCTAGTGCTGGTTTATGTTGTGAAAATCCTTTGAAAAAATTGGTTAGCATATTTCATAGGGGAACCTAGGACCAGATGTGTGCTTGGACCAGACCCATACCAATATGGGGAGGGGTTCTTAGTGAACCCCGTAACATAGATTTTAGGAAAGGTAAGCATTTGTATTGTTTCAACTTTCTATTGCTGTTCATGTTCAAAGTTCTTAGTTCATTAGAGAAGAATAACATTTATATGCTTATTAATACTCATTTTCTGTAGCATGTGTAGTATAAATATAGGCAAGTGAATAAATAGCTCAAGTTCATGATACTTTGTATATTTTGGCATCCTTCTTGGTTGCAAATCTCTTTTAGGATAATAACCTTGTTGTGTGTTGTTGAAAGCTGGAAATTTGTCATCGATTCTCTCTTTTAGTTTTGAATACCATATTTTGATTCTTTTATGAAAAATGCATAATTATGAGGAAACTCCAATGTATGGATGAGGACCATATTCTTGTGCTTGTCCTTGTGTGTACATTTTTTGATGTCTACATTTATGTATAATAGTAGCTGTACCCTTTTTTATTTACTCATGTACTGTGATGTGAGTGGCATCCTTGCCCCTATACCAATACCCATTAACCTTTTACATTTACTCATGCACCTTGATTTGAATGGCATCCTTATCTTTGTACTAGTACTCTTACCTATGTCTTCAGGTAACTATAGAATAAGGGTATTGTAACTCTACACCTAGATGCTTGATTTGAAACTTGCAACATACTTGCAAAAGGTCAGGGTCATGACACTGACATCACGTAGAAAGCGGACTTTCTTTGTTTTTGAAGTGGCATCATGCCAAAAACACTTGGTAAGCCATTTAGACAAATCTTATGCTTTGACACATGCTTTTTCCTCTCTTTGTGCAGGATACAATATGTCATGGAGTGCAGGTAATGGGCTTGATTAGCCATCCAAATGTTTTGCGAGCCCATTGTTCATTTGTAGTAGATTGTAGTCTTTGGGTCGTAATGCCATACATTGCTGGTGGATCTTGTCTTCATCTAATGAAAGCTATATACCAAGAGGGATTTAAAGAGTCGGTTATTGCATCTTTCTTACGGGAAGTATTAAAGGCATTATACTATCTTCACAATCAGGGACAAATACATCGAAATGTCGAGGTAATTCTCTTTCCTCATGCTAGAAATATTGTGATATTTCTAATGAGTTGTGTGTATTTCATAAGGCATAAGTAACACATTTTTTTTTCCGTAAGAAAAGCGCATTTTTTCTCTCAGGAAGAATATGTTTGGCATAAATTTTGTTGAATTGTTAAAGCTTTTCTCTATCGAAATAGTTAGGTGTAATATTCAAAAAAAGGAAAACTACAAAAAAGTAAACCTGTTTAATTAGAACAATTGAAAAAACAAAACATGAAACAGAATTTTGTGATAAATGATCATGTTCCTTTTACAAGCTTGTGACTTTCTTAAATTAGGTCTATGTATTTGTACAACAACATATTCTGCATTTATTCATGTTTGCTAGAGCTCTCAAGATGGGTAAAATATGGAGCTATATCTTCTATAGTAGTTTTCAACAATTAAAGTACTTTATATATTGGGTTGTAAGTTGCTAGGTAGTGTACTTATCAACCAATGTTTTGTTTGGGATGTAATTGTGTTTTTTCTGCAAGATTATGGTATTTTCTAGCTAGTGCTTGCTCCTTGAATTTCTTCCTTTAAAAAAAAGTTTTAAAAGAAAAGCTCTCTTACATTACTTGAAAGAATACACTACATCAAGAAGAACAAGGCATTGTAGGACTTCTTCTCACCCAAGGAAGAAGGGCAAGTATTTCTCTTTGAGCCCCAAAATCAAAATATAAGTATGCTTCCCAAGCAACAATAGCTTCACACAAATTCAAGTCTATGCTAAACTCTTTCACTGGCCTAAGGAACAAAAAATTCAACTTAAGAAGGTACCATAAGAACCACTCACATTGCCTTCAAAACCGGGGATCGCCAAAGAGGTTTCCCTCAAAATAATATTTCTACAAAAGATACTCTGCAAACGTTTACCAATATTAAGCCAAAACTACCTAGTAAACTTACAACCCCAAAGATATGCTTTAAATTTACAGTCTTAAATATTTTATGCAAGAGCCCTTTCAGAGGTTGTTTCTGGTTGATCTGTGCTTTGCAGGAAGTTCCCTTGGTGTCTCCTGCTTTCCAAGAATCTAAGCTTGAAAGCACAAGTTGTACAGCATATTGCATGAAGCTGACTTATCCAATGGTGATTATGCCACAAATGGTTAAATGAGAAAGGTGCTGCTCTTCTTGATTAATGAAAGAAAGAGATACAACAAGTACTGCATTGATTGAACTGTCCCTCTCATCATCTATTGTTGACTTTTTGGGGTTTAATTTTTTTTTGTAATACTAGATTTTGGTTTATGATGGCATGAGGCTCAAGTTCTCAACCCTTTGCAGGAATGTATTCAAATATAATTGGCGTCAATCATGAGAGTTGAATCAGAACATAAGATTGATTTACTTTTTTTCTGGACATTCTTTACCACCTAAGTCTATCATTAAAACTTGAGATAATCAGAATCCATCTTCTTTTTTTCCCGACTCATTGTCTTTTCTTTCATGTTGCTATTACATTTCTTGCATATGTTTTGTTTGCACTTTGCCTTCTTGTGTTATTCACTTATTTGTGCTTTTATATTTGATTTACTTGTATTTCCCGTTGCATGTCACATGTTGCTTTTACATTTCTTGCATATGTTTTGTTTGCACTTCGCCTTCTTGTGTTATTTGTGCTTTTATATTTGATTTACTTGTATTTCCCATTGCATGTCACATGGGCAAAAATTTGAGCCTAATTTGTGGACCTTAATTCTTTATTTTTCTGTTTAAAGAAATTTTCTGAGGCTATATATCAAATGGGCAATGGCATCAAATTTGGTAGCAACCCATTCTTGTACATTAGAATTTGAAATTCAGCTATAACTATTTTCAATGATGAAACTCAAATAGATACAACAAAAAGTCAAAAACTGTTCACGGTCACAAGACATGAAGCACAATAAAAAATAGAGACATTTCACAGGAACATATGATAGAAACATGCCATTATACTTATGATCATCATAATAATGCATGAGTCTGCATACAAACAGACAACATAACTTAGGGAGAAGTGAGAGCTCTTCAAAGCTGCATCCATTTTTGTCAAAAGATGGACATATAGACAAGGCAATGCCAGGTTTGTTGGTTGGAGACAACTATCTGAACATCCCATACACATTTTCCCATTCTTACCAAAAATTAAAAGTAGTGAGACATGCATCATGTAACACTACATTTCTTTATACATAAATTAGTTAAGGGGTTCTATAGGGGCCCTCACCCAGATTGAAAGATACAAGGGTACTAAAAGAGAACCGAAACAAACTAACAATATACATTGGGAAAGAATAGAAGAGACAGAATATGGACAGAAATCCTAATAAATTAGGAAACTAGCAGGAAATCCTCAAATTTGCCTCAAAGACAACAGAAACAAAAAACTGAAAGCTGGACCAGCCAAAAATGCTTTGGCCAGGCCTGGGCTGCAACCAACCTCCTGGTACAACGAGAGAGAATGCTCTCCAATGTCCAGTGGGAACTTTCTTCAATTACATCTAGTGTTTCCTTCTGAAGCCTTTCTACCCCTGTTTTGCATCCTTTTCACTTCTTTGGTTTCTCCTGAGGCTGGAAACAAACTGTGTTAATCGCTTCAACTACTGCCTGCCACCCCTGAACCTGGGTTTGAATTACTCCTTCGTTTGATAGTGGCTTAGATGCACCCACTAAACCTGATGACTTCCCACTGAATCCTGCTGCAACTGCACCTCATCTTGATCCACAGTTGCCTGGGAGGGAACTTGGGCAGAGGGACTAGCAGACGTGAAAAAACAGTCATGATTTCTCCATAGAAAGTCCTTGTTTGGTTTTCCTGGTGTGGGAACCCAACAACAGTTTTGATCCAAGCTACTTTTCCTCATGGAGCTATCCTTTTCACAGTGAACAAGATGATTGCCCCAAAAACACCTAAAAGGAAGCCATTTGAAGTCCACACATTGCAGCCATGAACCAACAAAGCACAAAATATTCAAAGAATGAGCTACTGGCTGAGAGAGGTCAAGCTGTAGACATTCCTTAGCAAAACTATCAAAGAGCCATTCCTATCAAGATCCATTTTGATAAAGGATCCTTTATGATCCACTAAAAAATGCAATTTTTTTTCAGATCTGCAAACCAAAAGGAGGTTGTAGAAATGAACCTAAAAAGACACCTTGGAGAAGATAACCTTATCAAAAGGTTACCAAGGGCATAAAAAGGACATGCTGTACCATCAAACCAAGGCCCATGAGACCTAGCTTGCTCTTTATCAGCTGTGGAACTGAACTGCATCAGGAAAAAGCCCTTTGACAAAAATTGAAGGTGGGCTGATATTAGATTACATAGCCTTCATCCATTGAGCCAATGCTTAAACCTTCAAAGTCTTGGCCACAAATTTGACAAAGATACTTAAAGGACTAAAAGCTACTCCACATTTATTGAAGGCAGTTGCAGCCATGAATGATCTTCAAAGAAGCAAAGAGGGACGTCCCCAGCAAAAAATGATGCTGCAGTCCCCTCTTTAACATGTGGGTTAGATTGAGGATCCTCCACCGAAGCTATCTCAACAGCCATAGGAGATGGTTCACTCAAAATACTTGGCTCATGCTTATGCGAATCAGGAGCATGATGCTTGCCTGCCTTTTGTGCCAAAAGCCAAGAGCTTTAGAAATCAGTACATACATGATATAGGCTAGACCAATTTTTGCAACCTTTCACCTGTGCAGGAAGCACCTTAATACCCTCTTAAAACTGAGATTTGGGATTAGAATGACACTGATCTTGTTTCTCCAAGGATTTGCTACTGGGCATAGCCAAACCATATCACCATGGAGCCTGCCGATCTGAACACTCCTCACCTAGAAAGTATGATGTCCCCTTAGGGTTTCAAAACTAACTTTTGACTTTTCTATTAAATTCTGATTTTTTGTTTTTTTGGTGTTGGCAATAGTTCCGAAAATTTCAAGAATGTGCAAAAAACAATAACGGAAGAGAAATTGCGTAAATAATTGAAAACCTGGTAATCTTTATTTATTCAGAACATAATTAGAACATACCCATAAGCCAAAATGCAACAGTTTGGAAACTGGGTTTTTACACGAAAGTCACGACAATCAGATGCAAGGATGCCATGCTTCAATCTGCACATATTTCATCTTTGTTTTGATGCTGGTTTGGTGGATGATGTTAGATGGCTCCAAACGAGGTATTTGCAACCTCCAAAGCAGATCGGTTTTCTCCCAAACTCACATGTGCTTCCTCCTTTGACTTCTACGACTTCTTAAACTCCCAAGTGCCACATTTTGATGCTCTTTTTTGCTGTTGAAACCCCCTGGTTCTTTGGCAGATCTGGAGGCCTTGGCTTGGTGAAGAAACAATCACAATTGCAAACTCAAACCCTCTCCTGTCGTCTCCTGAATAGTACGGCCTGCTGCAATACTGAATATGGCTTCTGTCTAATGTCCCCATTTTGGGATTACTCTAAATCTGCCTTGATTTCTTGAAGATATCCTTTTATGATGGTCTATTATTCATATTGCATTCTTTTTCTCCTTTTCCTGATCAATCATAGGATAAAAACATTAATAAATTTATTCATTTTCCTATCAAATAATCACAATTACTTATAAGGCTCAATAATTGCTACAAGTATCTTTATTGTATAATTGTATTATATATATATATATATGTAATTACATTCAGTCATGTCAATGGAGCATAACACATCAGCAATGTTATAACTAGTAGCGTGCATGATTTATTATTCCCCATGCAATCTATCAAAAAATAGATATCATTAAATAAAGAGCACCATGTATGAATTACTATTAATTAGACTATTGTTTAAATCCATAATGTATTTATCAACATCATTGTTTAAATGTACAAACATTTATCTAACTTATTATTTAAATTCATAAAATACTTATCTCCGTATATTCATAAAATACTTATCTACTTTCCATCTGCCTATCTTTATAGATTTCAAATGCTCTATAGTCTATATTTTATCTCTTGTTGCTCATTCTATTCTTTATTTCCTTCTTCCCTCTATACATATCTCATTCTTTCCCTTTTTATATCTTCACATTCAAATGAGAAGGTGTATCTTTTTGAAAAGAGACATTCATTAGAAAAGACACAACCTTTTGAAATGATTGCTGCCTTTTGAAAACTAATTCCAAACCTTTCCAAGTTCTATTTTATTGTTCTCTACACACTATTGATAGATCTCCTTTTTACATCTTCATTCCTTTTCTCTTCTATCCTCTTCTTAAAATCTGATGTGTATATCCTATATCTTTTTTTTATCTTCCACTCCTTATTTTATATCCTTATACCTCCATGAAGAGAGGCATCTCTTTGAATAGAGATAACCCCACAAATGGACATGACTTTTAGTTAAACATTCCTTAATGATATCTCAAATTATATTCATTTTATTATTTTGTTTTGATATATATTTTATTTTTAATTTATTTGTAATATTATTTATATTTATTTATAGTATTATTTATATTTATTATTTAAATGTATATTTTAATATTTTATAATATTATCTCCTAATAATTATTTGATAATTATGATAGTATTATATTAATGTATTTTATTGTGTATCGTCAATATATATTTATAAATACAATATTATGTTATGATTGTAATTATAAATATATTAAAACGATAATATTTTCTTTTATAATTTTAATATGTATTGTGTTATTCATTTTCACTTATTTGTATCTCAAAGTGTTCTAATTCCAAGGACATGACAATCCTCCCCTCCCAACTTTGCTTGTCCTCAAGCAAAAACATCTTAGTTTCTTCTAGGATTTCTTCTTCTCATCTGTCACCAACAATACCCAAGTTAGTCATGTTTATATATATGAGTTAAATGAAAATGTTCTATAATGATTACTTTATTTGAATGCAAATATATAAATTTATTAAATGTATACTTATCTTAGATTTTCTTTTGTGATGGGGACATCACAAGTCTCCCCCGCTTGACATTGCTTGTCCTTGAGCAATCTCATGAATTCTTCTTCCTTGATCTCGTTTGCTAGTCTCCTTTCAATCCTTCTGGATTCCTCGTCAAGGGAGTCTTATCCAAGGCTTCTTGGATTCCTCTCTATGCAGTCTTATCCAATTTTTTTGGATTCCTCTCGATGGAGTCTTATCCAGGGCTTTTTGGATTCCTCCTCTAGGGAGTCTTATCCAATCTTTCTGGATTCCTCTCTATGGAGTCTTATCTAGGTTTCTTTGTTTTTCCTTGGATTCCTCTCTATGGAGTCTTATCCAAGTCTTTTTGGATTCCTCCTCTAGGGAGTCTTATCCAGGTCTTTTGGATTACTCCTCTAGCGAGTCTTATCCAATCTTTCTGGATTCCTCTCTATGGAGTCTTATCCAGGTTTCTTTGTTTTTCCTTGGATTCCTCTCTGTGGAGTCTTATCCAAGTCATTTTGGATTCCTCCTCTAGGGAGTCTTATCCAAG
>VDFB02237048.1:0-14201 GCA_007258455.2 Sequoia sempervirens
TGGCATTCAATGGCTGCGATCTCTTGGAGAGATCTCTCTAAATCTGCAAACTATGGAGTTGAAGTTTCAATCCGATGGGAAGAAGGTGGTGTTGAGAGGAATGTCGAATGGTGGCCCTCGGATTGTATCATTCAAGAGGATGGCGAAGTTGATCCGTCATGATCAAGTGGAATGGGCTGCTGAGTGCATGATTCTTCCAGCAAGTCCAGCTGAAACTAAAGTAGAGCATCCTCCCGATATCCAATCTTTACTCACCAAAAAGAGTAAAGTGTTTGCTGATTTACCTCCTGGACCTCCTCCTGATCGAGGTTCAGAACACATCATAGAGCTCAAGGAAGGAGCTAAACCGGTGATCACAACTCCATACCGGGATCCGAAGAGGCAAAAGGATGAGATTGAGAAGAATATCCGAGAACTTTTGGAGATGGGTTTCATACGCCCAAGCAAGAGCCCCTTTGCTTCTGCAGTGGTTCTTGTAAAGAAGAAGGATGGTACCATGCGCATGTGCGTGGACTATCGTGCTTTGAACCAAAGCACTATCAAGAATAGATACCCCATTCCTAGAATAGATGAGCTCATTGATGAGCTACATGGGGCTAAGTTTTTCTCAAAGATTGATCTAAGATCGGGTTACCATCAGATAAGGATGAGGGGATCAGATGTGGAAAAGACAGCTTTCAGATGTCACTATGGCCACTTCGAATTCTTAGTCATGCCATTTGGTTTGACTAATGCACCGGCCACCTTTCATTCTTGCATGAATCGTGTGTTTCAGAATCAGTTAAGGCGGTTTGTGTTGATTTTCTTTGATGATATTCTGATCTACAACAAGACTTGGGAAGACCATCTCAAGCACTTGGAGGAAGTGCTTAGTATCATGGAAGCTGAGAGTTTGTTCGCAAAAGCTTCCAAATGTGAATTTGGAATGGTGGAGTTATTATACCTTGGCCACCTAATCAGTGCTGAGGGAGTAAAGGTGGATCCGGAGAAGATCAAAGCAGTGGTTGATTGGCCACCACCTGAAAGTTTGACTCAGTTGAAAGGCTTTTTGGGCCTTTGTGGTTTCTGTCGGAGGTTTGTTAAGGGGTATTCTCAGAATGCGGCTCCCCTTACTGATCTCACCAAAAAGGGAGCCTTTGTTTTGTCAGAAAAGGCTCAAGTTGTTTTTGACAAATTTAAGAAGATCATGAGCTCGTGCCCAGTTTTGGCTATCCCTGATTTCTCTAAGCCATTCGAGCTGCAGTGTGATGCATCGGGTGAAGGAGTTGGTGCTGTCCTGATGCAAGACAAACACCCTATTGTGTTTGAAAGCCGGAAATTAAGGGGTGTGGAAAGGTCATATTCAATTTATGACAAAGAAATGCTTGCCATTATGCATGCATTAGCCAAGTTCCGACAGTAATTGGTGGGGAATAAGTTCGTGGTTAAAACAGACCACAATAGCCTCAAGCATTTTATGCACCAGAAGGATTTAAATGAGAGGCAACAGAAATGGGTAAGTAAGCTTCAAGCTTACGACTTTGACATTGAATACGTAAAAGGAAAAAATAATGTAGTGGCCGATGCTCTATCCGTATATACCTATCTTGTGCTCATTGTGTGAGCTATCGCGAGATTGGGAGAGACATGCTGCTTGGCCGACATGACCGGGGTCGAGATTGAGACATGGAGCGACGATTGACTGCAGACCTGAAACAGACGAGATCCGGTTGTTAATTTTCTTGGAAAGGTTTGAAGAGGGAGGTTCAACGTTACATTCAGGAATGTCCTGTTTGTCAAGCAAATAAAAATGAGCACACATTGCCAGCCGGTTTGCTGCAACCCCTTCCAATTCCCAATAAAAAATGGGAAAGCATTTCAATGGATTTCATCACTGGGTTGCCCAAGGCTCAAGGGAAGGATTGCATTTACGTGGTAGTTGACAGATTAACCAAGTTTGCTCATTTCTTTGCCATTACCAGCACTTTTTCTGCAGCTCAAGTTGCAGATTTGTTTTTTCGAGAAGTGTTTAGGCTTCATGGTTTGCCAAAGAATATTGTAAGTGATAGGGACAGCAAGTTCCTAAGTACTTTTTGGCAGGAAGTTTTCAGAATGAGTGGTACTGTGCTCACTCCAAGCACGAGTTATCACCCTCAAACTGATGGGCAAACAGAAGTGGTGAACAAGTGGTTGGAAGGCTACTTGAGAAATTATGTGTCCGAACAGCAGAAAGCTTGGGTTAAATGGCTGCATATAGGCGAGTACTGCTACAACTCTACCTTCCATATGTCAATCAAAATGTCTCCTTTCTTGGCACTTTATGGGTATGAAGCACCCAGCTTTGCAGATTTGGTGTTTGGTGACAGCAAAGCACCATTAGCCAAGGATTTGTTGCAGCATAGTCAGGACATAATGAGATCCTTGAAGGATAATTTGCAGATTGCACAAAATCAGCAGAAGTTGTATGCTGATCAGAAGCGTGTAGAGCGTTCTTTTGAGGTTGGGGATATGGTCTATCTCCGCTTACAACCTTACAGACAGTCAACTCTCAAGAAGAGTGGAGCTGAGAAGCTCAAACCTCGCTTCTATGGGCCGTTTAGGGTCATCAGAAAGGTTGGGGCTGTAGCTTATGAATTAGAGCTACCTTCAGATAGCAGAGTGCATAACGTCTTCCACGTGTCTCGCCTCAAGAAGGCACTTGGACACAATGTGGTTGCTTCTTCGCAGTTGCCACCGTTGGATGAAGAAGGACAGTTGGTTCTAATTCCCGAGGAGATACTTGATGTCAGAGAACGTTCTTTGAGGAATAGAACTATCAGAGAATGTTTGGTTAAGTGGAGGAACCTGCCTATGGAGGATGCAACGTGGGAAAGTGATGAGATATTGCAGCATCCTAGTTTGCAATTGCTTGAGGACAAGCAATCTTGGGGAGGGCGGACTGTAATGTCCCCTTTTCAAGCCTGACTGTTTCGGTGACCGTTAGCCTTTTCTTGGGAACCCGGAGGCTAGTCGGAAGTTAAAATTAGGGTTTCCTGATTTTGAGGAGGTCATTGGTCGGAGTTGATAGTTTTAATGGCGGATTCCTTCTGGGTTTTCAGAGGGCTTCGCAGTGATATGCTCGTCTCAGCATTCAGAGTACTTTTTGGAATTTACTATTTTTAGTAAATTCTATTTTTGGCAGTTTCCAGATGTGCTCAGGTTGGTTGACTTCCGGTTTCAGATTTGATCAGTTGACTTCATCAGTTTTGGCTTCAGGGCATTCTCGGAGAAATAAGCTAAGTCATTCCAATTTAAGTCACGTTTTAATTATTATATTTCAACGTTGACCTTGGCACTAGAATTAATGACTTAACGTTGTGTTTAAAAGTGGTCATTGAGGGTAGCGCCCTCATTAAAAGAATATTATAATTATTGCAAAGTCAAAACAGGGTATGATGGGCGCATTTATCAAAGAATGGTGTTTTAATTAAAATATCATTTATCAAAGTATTGAAGGAGAAAGTACGCCAAAACTTGAGAAGGTTAAGTTTGACCTAAAAGCTGATTTTAGGGTTATGCAGAGTCAATTGAAAGTTATAAAGAGGAGTCTTGGTGGATCATTTGGGTCATCTTGGAAAATACACCGTTATGCTGCCGGATTGAATCTGGATCACTTCGAGGGATGAAGACCTCCTAACCATTGGGCATCTCTTCTCGTTTGTAAGACAACGACTAGTGATGAATTTAGTCTAGTTGTGAATTCATTGTATTCCGTGCATTGTAATCTGCATTAGTATTGTCAGTTCCAGATCTTGCATGTTAGAGGTTTCTGTTTTTTGTTCTTTAGCTACAGCAGACCTAGTAATTCATTCATATTTCCAAAAAGACAAAAATATACATTGTGGGTATTGGCTATTTATCTTCCCTTAATCTAGGCGCCTTTGAGTGTCCATTTGCAGATTTTTCATTGTAGAATCTGATTTTATAAAGCAAATCGTACTTTTCTGCTGTAGCCGTACTTTTCAGCACATTGGAATTCGTGTATAAAACACAGTGGCATCTCTAGTCTGTTTTATGAGCTGTTCTTGGGCGCCCCTATTTCAATTGAGCTTGGCAATTGGTATTTATCAATTTGGAGGAGTCTATAGAAAGATTCGAGCATTTCATGGTTTCATATGATGTTGTTAATACATTGAAAAGTGCAGGACTGTCACAGCAGATTGGATAAATCTGCATATCGTTTATTGTTGGGTGTTGCTAATCATCTCGAGCCACGTGAAGACATCAAGGAAGATTACCTAAGCTGGAAGAATAAGGTTGGATCTTTAATCTGCTATTTCTGTGATCTTTACCTTCCGCATTAAGTTTTGAATCTTGTGTAATTCCCTTATAAGCTGATTTTTATTGATAGCAAGATCTCATTTCTTAAATTGTAAGCTGGCAGTAGTACTGACCGCATTATAGATCTTTGCTTTATCAGATTGTATTAGTCTTTTACTTCCAGCAGTAGTTTGAAATTGTAAACTCCGCCCTATGGTCGCTACTTTCCCGTCTTGGGTCAGCAAGCACATCCTGGGTGTAGAGTAGATTCAGTATTCAGCATTTCCTTAAGTTTGCTTTCAGTATTAGTTGGAAATTGTATAACTCCGCCCTATGGTAGCTACTTTCCCTTCGGGGTGAGCAAGCACATTCTGGGTGTTGAGTAGTTTCGTTATTCAGCATTTCATTTCAAGTTTTGCTTTCTGTAGTCACTCCGTCATATGGTCGCCCCTCACTCCACCTTGGATTGGGTAGCACATACTTGACGTTGAGTTCCCTTCTGTATCTTGCATTTAATCTTCTGCACGTTTCGGTTTATCCATCTAACCTTAACGGGTGCACTTGCTTGAATGTTGTAATCTGTTATTTGAAAACGAAAAATATGATGTAGTTAATTATCCACAATGACTTCTCTCATACAGCTGTAATAAATCGCCCAACTGCATGAGCAAGGTTTAACCACATAATCTAATCAATATCTATAGAAACTCCAAGATTTGTCTCTATAAAGACCCACAAATTTAGCAATTAACTATAATGTAAATAACCCTTCAGTAAAATAAAATTTCGATAAATTACATCCTAAAAGTAAGTAAACATGTTAACATGTTATTGCAATAGAATTTTTCTTTTCCTTTATTGATAAAACGTGAACAAATTGTCATGTTAGTTTACAATAAAGATTCCATTTCAATATAAAAACTTCACAATACATGAAACAAGAATACATACCTTAACTATCATAGCTCCAATGAGCTTTAAAACAAATAGTAGTAAGAAGGTCCAGGAGATCGTCCTTTCAAATCTTGGTACATCGGCCGCTTGCTGTGGAGGAGAAACATCACTCAGGCGCTTTTCCGCCAACCACGGACTTATAATGCGGTCCCCCGCACACCTATCGTTAGATAGATGGCCCTCCCTTCGAAGAAGAGATTGGTAGGGCATCCTTTAACGATTACCAACTGAGCATAGTGTTGTGTCCTACACAACTAGAACCTTGCTATTACACAATCTCGAACTAGTACTCGGATCACAATGAACTGACAGTGTAGTCTCAACTAACTCACGTCTACGTGGCAGTCGTACGTTTCACTACTTTGGCCAAAGTATTATCATTCAGTACTTCGAATGAAGGTCATCTATCATAAACACTACTCAGGGCCGATTTGCATTAAGGCTTTCTTACACTATGCGTAGGTTAGTCCTTCCGGGGTAGTGCGTACCCTAGACCTCCTACATCACGCTAAACTACTAGAAATGAAAAGCATAACAAGTAACTCAAAGTCCTCTCCTTTCCTGGAAATCAATGCCTAGGAGTTACACAAGCTTCACTAAGTTAACCTTAATGACTTAAGCTGAAAATTGTTACTTGACTCGATGCTATCATTCCCGTCCTAGTATTTAGTACCTACTTAAACATATACTCTTCATATGGAGTTAATATTAAGCAAACACTTTATAATGTATCTAGGTTTCCAGTGTAGTTTGTACACTAATGCAAGCAATGCATACAAAAGAAAACATACAATACTATTACTTAAATTCCACAGCCTTATCTTTGATTATGAATTCTAAGTGCAAATCCTAATCTTTGCAAGCATTAAAGAATAGAACAAAATATCACATTCTTATCCTTGTACATTCAGTAAACAGGAATTCAACCCTTGATCAGAAACTCTTCTATAGTATGAACGAATAGAATGCCTATTGAACTTTAGAAGTATATTAGAATGGAATAAGAAGGTGAATAGCTTGCCTGATATTTATAAAAATACTCTTATGCAGATGGTGATTTAGATTGAGTCTGAAGCTCCTTTTTCCTTCAGTCAAAAGATCTCCAGCCTTCTTGTTATTGACGGAGAACTTTCAAACCAGAATGAAGGATAATCTCTATCCTTTAGTGTTAAACTCAGAATTGATGACTGGCAGAAATGAATAATGCAATGATACTCTCCGATATGATGAATACTCTCACAGCCGAAATTACTCCCACTCACAGTAAAATACTCAGAAAAGAATTGTTCTCCAGATGAATTCGCACACAAAAGCTCAACTCAGAATTTAGCAAAAGGCATGATTTGAAGAATGAAGTAACGTCCTTTATATAGGGTCCCTGCTCAACTAATTTGCTATTAAGAAGGTAAGAAAAATGCCAGACATCTACAGAATATTTCAAACTTGCAATGTGGCGAATTAAGGAGGTGATTCGACCTTTTAAGATGACAGCAATTTGTAGAATAAATCAACTCATATGGCGGATTTTGACAGCTCAAGACGTTCTCCAGATTTTAGGTTAATTTGATATAAATGATTTGAAAAATTCGTTTCAATGATAGGTCGAGCCTGCAACAATCCACGTTGCCATTTCAGACACCTTAAGAATAGTTTTTGGCCATTATTTATTGACCTATTCTCTGCCCGCGCGCTTCAGACGCGTTTTTCTCCAAGCGCGCGTAATTTCTCACGCGATTTATGAACTCGGTAGAAGAAAACGTATTTTCTTCTTTTCAAATGTTAATAAAATCACAAATGAAATATTTGTCATTGTTTTATAAGGAGGGCGATTCAATAATCTTTAATATTTTCATTCGAAATGTTTTCACAGGATATGGCGTTTCATTTTAAAATGATTTAAGGCTTCCCAATTAAATTGCCTTTAAGAGCCAAGGTTCAATATTTCATATTGAGATTAATATTTTCTCCATAGTCAGGTATCGAAATATTTCTCCATTGATTAAGGATTCAAATCCTTTGCGTTCTATTTTTATTCTCTCGAATATTTATATGTGTCATTTAAATTTATACATTTCACATTTTAATATCACACATTTATATATTTATTATATATGTATTTCAATTAAGTGTAATATTTTTAAATATATAAATATATATAGTTTCCGACATTACATCGTGATATTTATATATATTTACATATATGTAAATATTACCTTAATATTAATACATATATTTTAAATATATAAATATATATAATATATTTACATATATGTTTATGTATTTATGTCAATATTCATAAATATTATCACATCCTTAATATATACATTTATACATAAATATATATGTAAATTTGCTAGGCAATAATATTAAATATTATTTTCACCACAGATATCAAGCGGACTGTGTACATATATATATACCTGTGTATACGTATGTATGTGTACATACATGTCGACACATGTGTATGAGCATATCCGTCTGCTTAACGTACACATGTATTGATATGTCTGTACATATAAATACGTGTTCACAATGTATAGATGTATGTGCGTTCCCAATCAATCATTAACACATAACTTTCACATCATTCATACTTGGGTCATGGTATAGCAAGTCTGACGTTTAAACAATCACATCTCTTAAACATAAAGAAGTGAATTCAAAACCTTAAGGTCAATTAGACAAGTCTATGGATGACTTACCGTTATCTCGACAAACAGACTTGGCTTACTCAATCTATAGTATGTGTGTGTATGCTCAATTTGGTAATTGTTACTGTTTACCCGACCAAGTTCTTCCCCGAATGATGTCTCTCCTCTGTCCGGAGGAACAGTCTTCATACCTGCGCACCATGACATGACATCGGCAGTCATATGCTCGTAAAAAGGTAAAAACATCTCACAAGTTAGAATAACATTATTCTATAATTCTATGCAACATTCATTCAAAATTACATTAATTGAAGTAACAATCAAATGAAACCATCATTTAAATAGAACGCCATTATTGATAATAAAAACATCATTGTTTTATTCACTATAAAGATTCAAACATTACAATCAATTGCCCTATGCAATAGTAGCTATAAAATCGGGATGTAACATATAATCACAAAGCTATAGGGTGGAATCAAGTTTCCCCACCTAAACCTAAACCCTAAAACCTTGAGCTCTCAAAGAACACAAGAAGAAATATAAACTCCCATCCTCCTTAATACATTCTTAAATGCTCCTTTTTGTAGCCTCCCGTGAAATAACCTTCCCTACAAATATTTGAATGTTTAATTTGTAGGAGGGAAATAAAGTGACTTTATAAATATTATTGGTCCCACTTAAGTCACTTGAAAATAACATTAACTAATTAATAATATTCGTAATATTTGCTTGAGAGGAATAAAATTGATTAATTAATAGTTAATTCTCTCAATTGAATTATTAGCTTAGGTGAATGAGGTCAATTGGAGTAACGATTTTTATGCCGAGTGCTCATCTACAAATAACATCAAATTCACGAAGGAAAAGGAAATGCCTTCACAACCTGGACTCAACTGATCTTACCGAAAATTCTACTATTCCTTCCAACCAAGTAGACTGTTTTGTTTAATTCAGTTTTCATCGATTTTAAATATTATTAAATTTAAATAAAATAATACTTAAAATTAAATGTTCATTATTAAAAATTTAAAATGAATAAATTTTAGGTGATGAATTTATGTTCACAGATCACAGGTATAGGGTAAATTCAGATATTACTTCAATTTTTGTTGCAGTCTTATTAAACCTTGGGAAGATAAGGAAATCATCACAAAGATCTCCGTAGCTTGATAAATTGTCAGTTTTAGGAATTTAGAAACTATCATCTCCAAATCTGTTGTGGAAGCTGGTTTAAATGCTGCTGGCCAACAATGGTAAGGTTTGTTCTCAATGGAGGCTGTTCATTGTGACTGCAATCCCAAAGATCACCAAAAGAAAGACCAAGGCAGTTTGTAGTTTGGATTTTTATCAAACAAGCCCTTGTCTTGGTGGATATGGATATATTGTAGCTTGAATCTTCTACTCTTGGTTAGTTCAAGAGGAGATGGATTTTTAGACTATTGAGGATGCCTTGGCTTGAACATATAGAATGATTGACAACCTTAACTAATTTTTTAAGAATGGCTTAAATCTCTAAAGCATGATTAGGGACTTTGTTAATTATCCCCTGCTTTTGTAATTTGGGAAATCTTCCCATAAAACTATTGTATTTGTTTGATACTATAATATAACGGAGTGGTCCCTAAGACGGCAATTTACTGATCAATTTTCTTTTTTAAATGTATCACTATTAGATGAATGAATTAAATTTTATAAAATGATAAAATAAATTATAAATAAATAAATAAAAAGAACGTAGAAGAGGGAGAGGAAAACGTGGCCTACTTGGAAGGAAGACGGGATTTTGAAATAGTTGTCGGCTGCTGCATTGCAGTCTTGCTAGTTGCACAACCTCCAAGTTCGTTCTAGCAGAAATTGATGCCTCTTTGATACTTGCCTTGCCTTACTTTAATGCCAATTATCTATGCTTTGATAATGCCATCTTTCCTTTGCTGATACAATTATGACTCACCTTAGTTGATGTTCTAATATACACAACTCTTTGAAAGACTCTACAAGATTGCAACATGGGGATTGTTGATGTGATTTTTATGAACCACCAACACAGAATAAAGTTTCCCAACGGATACTCTATCCTCTCTTGAACAAAGTATTCATGCTAAGATTGCGAGTGAGTTCATGCTTTCAACTCCAAGGTTCCGATAATGCAATAGAATGCCCTCAGTTGGTTCGTTGTGATTTGCTGGTATTTCAAGGGGACTTACACAATTGTTCGGCAGTTGACAACAGACAGCGGATTAAGGGCTTTCATGTGACTTGGATGATTTGGCAAGTGAGTACAAGTTTCCTAATACTAACCAGAAATGAACTGAATTTAAAATGGGTGTAGGGCCTAAGAAGTTTATGTTTTATCTAAGGACGGGACGCCGGATCAATCTCAACAGACTTCAACCAAACTCTGCTCCGCCTCACGTTGGACAACTTACACAAAGTCGGTGCAATCTTCAAGGGAGTGACAAGAGGTTTTCAAATCATAACTCAACATGTAGGTACCATCAGAACGACGCATACAAACACACGAATCACAATTGAAGTTAAGTTTGTAAAGTTTTCCAGTCGACCACACAAGGAAAACTTGCCGTCAGCAAGCTGCTAGTGGTATGGATTAAAAGAAGTTGCCTTGATTAACTCCACAAGTCCACAGCTAACATCTACTTGCATGAAAATGAAAACTACTTTACTTTAAGCTACTTCAAGATGCTACGTGAATTGGAAGGACGAAGAAGCCTTGACAACTACTCATAACAAAGAAGAGATCACCATCAATGAAAAATTCTTTTATTATGAAAGCATTCACGACAACTTCTTACAAAGTATTCAAAGGGAAGACTTTCCTTCCTTTTCAATCTAAACTATACTATCAAACTATTCTACTTTCTATTCTATCAATTTCTCTCTATTCCTTCTCTGCTATTCTAACTCTACTGAGTACAAATGAGGGGGACTCCCCCTTTTATAGTTGGCCAAGTCCAGCGGACCGTCCCTAATCAGAAGAATGGCTCAGGATTGAGGCCACCTCGGCCCCCAAACAAGATTCGCCTAAAGCCTTAAATGTCAGAGGGAGTGGGGTAATAAATGAGCCATTAATGTCCATCATCCTTCTAGAAGATTCCAACTTTGAAATGCGTTCACACTTGTTCTTTCCTGACTGCAAACTTGATCAAACAGCCTCAACTTCTTGGATTGGTACAGCAAGCACGTTCTCGATCTGACTTCAAGCCTGCAACCTTCTAACCTGTTTGAACCTTCATCTTTTCTTTCATTCTGAACTTGGAAGATTTCCTTGTCTTGGATTCAATCATTTACGCCTACCATTCGCCTGATTGCGTTTGGTGCATATTGGGTCTTTGAGGAGAAATTCTAACACTTAGCCATTTCTTCCAAGTACTTGCTTCATGATTCTATCATCTTGATTGTTACTCCATCGCGCCCCTGTTTGGCGTTCCTCACGCCCATAAATTCTTCTCACGGAAGCACTCTCTTTACCCGATACGGCATTTCCAACTGAAACGCGACCTTGCTTTATGCTGGTATCCTCATGCAGGCTTTAGTATAATGTCCCCTTCTTAGCAGTGATCGTTTCTGTTGACCGTTGGCCTATTCCGGAGACCCGTAGGCTGTGCGGATGGTAAAATTAGGGTTTCCAAGTTTTGAGGTGGTTGTTGCTTGGAGTTTGGGTTTGTTGCGGATTTAACTACGGGTTTTCGAGCCCAGGTGGTGTCAAATTGATTTGGCGGCCGAGACAGCAATTTACTATTTTTAGTAAATTCTATTTCTGGCAGTGGACAGTTCGGGTACAGTTCAGTTGGGTCACTTCTTCAGTTGTTTCAGCTGGCACTTCAGTTCTTGGCCTTGGGCGCATTTTTCTGGGAGAGATAAGTAATTTCATTATAATATTATTATTTTAATATTATACCCCTTGCCTAGCAGTGCAACTTTAAGTTGTTTTTAAAAAGGGGACTTTTGAGGGTCCAGGCGTCATAAGGAGATAAATTATAATTTTAAAATGTCAAATATTGAGACAAGTAAGTGGGACGCCCTTTTGAGAAGATTATTTTATTTTAAAAAGTGAAATGTTTTATTGTTGAAAATGGACGCCATCTTTGGAGGGAAAAGGTGAATTTGAAATTAGGGTTTGGGCGCCCTTGGAAGCTTCTAGATGTTTCTTTCTCGTCTATATAATCAGGCCTCAGCTCTTCATTTGGCATCTTTTGTCTACTACACCGTTATGCTGCTGGATTGTATTCAGGCACTCGCTTCGAGGAAAGCACACCTCCTAGCATTGGCTCATCTTCTTGCTTGAAAGATAGCAACTAGTTGAGAGGTTAGCATGTATTAGGATTATATTGCATTTTCAGTTGAGTAATTGCATTTGGAGTTCTAGTTTGCATTTTCTATCATATTTCTGATGTTGCTGAATATCATTGAAGAATGTAAGTTTCACTCATAGCTCATGGAATAAAATTGCTATCATTCTGGGTACTGTGTCTATTGATTTGTCAATGAAGGGCGACCATTCTAGCATGTTTTCAGATTTTATTAGTGACTGTATGATTTTATAGAGAAAATTCGCCCTTGCAGCTGGGCCGTACCATCTTGAAGTGTCATTGAAATCCGTGCAAAATAATTAAGGCTCGTTTGGGGTGGTTTTGGGGTTGCATCTTAGTCGCCATCATTAATAGAGTAATCTGCATTCAATATCTCATCAATAGGTTGAGTTTGGAGTTAGCTACGTGCATTTTAATGAGTTTTCATGCTGCTGTTCTGTATCATTTCTGTCAAAAACAGTCATATCAGATTTGAGAAGTTCATTAGGTGAGTGAGGAGTTGATACTCAGTGAGCTTGGGAGTGTGAAAGGGAGTTCTTAATTTGATATAGCTTCGAAAGGATTCTAATCTTATGATATTGACAAACTCTCTAATTTATTGTAAGCTGAACAGTAGTACTGTCAGCAATTCTCACCTCTCATTTTGTATTTACTTGTACTGCCCACTGAATAAGTGGAAGAGGCTGGCTTGCCGCCTTTTACTTTCTTGCATTGTAATTTCCTAAGTCTCCGCCATATGGTCGCCTCCTATCCTTCACGGATTGAGTAGCACATACTTGGTGTTGAGCTATTTTCAGTATTGCATTAGATAGGGATCCTCTGACCGAATGCTCGTCGTTCACCGGCGCATCTCGTGGTTAGAGTTCTTATTCAGCATTTTCCTTTGAGATCCTCTGACCAATGCTAACACCTTGCCCTCATCGGGATCCTGGTGTACATTCTGGTTAGAGTTGCTTTCCGCATCGTTTGGTTTATGCTAACCTTAACGGGTGCATGTTGCATTGTAATCAATTGTGAAAAATCAAAAAAAAATTGGTCCGGTTCATTACAGTGGTATCAGAGCCATGATTCTGCCAACCTGTGCCCAACAGTGATTCAGTGGTCAGATGAGTGACAGTGATTGCAGATACTTCACCAGAGGTCAGGCCAGAAGACAACAGATATAGCTTCCGTCAGTGCCAGAAGCAGATACTTTTTCAGAGGCTTTGAGAGAAACTGGAATAACAGTGGATACGGGAAAAACAGTTGAGAACATGTCAGATAGTCTTAGGACAGCCATGGAAGAGAAGGATGCAAGGATGGAAAAGAAGTTTGATGGAATGATTGAGATGATGTCTCGATTACTTGCTAGAATGGATCAGCAAGCTACTCAGAACCACATTCCGAATCAAAACCATGCTACAGGAGAAAGCAGTGGTGTCAATGGAAACAACGGGCATAATGGGAACAATGGAAGCAATGGGAATAATGGAAACAATGGTAATGGAGGTAGTAGAACCATTGGACAGCATGATGCCATCTCTAGCGGATCAGCCTCTAGACCGCTCTTTCCTACATTCACTCCAAGAGAAGAACAACCAGTTGAAGCTCCCATTCCCTTGGTAGATGATGCCAGACAAGCCTATATGGAGTATGCTACCCTACCTCCGGATCTTAGGAACCAATGGTCCTTTGATCAATTCTTGAATCAGAGGGACAGAAGACACGGAAGAAGAGTTGATAACCGAGCTTATATGGCTCCTAGAACAGATTTTCATCAAGCCTTAGGAAAGGTAACATTGGCTCACTTCGATGGAAGTGATACGTGTTCAGCAAGATCATGGGTTCAGAAGTTAGACAACTACCTTTCACTTCGTCCCATGCCAGAAGAAGATGCCATCAAGTTTGCAACGCTTCATTTGGAGGGAGCTGCCCATGAGTGGTGGTACCATGGTTTGGTCACTCTTGGCCATAACCTTATTCGAACCTATGGAGAATTCACCAACAA
>VDFB02237049.1:0-11747 GCA_007258455.2 Sequoia sempervirens
ATTCCTCATACTCCCATTTGCCTACATTGGTGTCACCAACCTTAGACCAAATGGAGGAAAATTTAGACTTAGGAAGCTTACTCTTTATGTCCATCTTAATTCTCTCTTCCTCAGAGATAGAAAATCCTTCAGCACTTGAATCTATCTGCTTTCCCACTGTCTGCTGGCCATCACTCTACTTGATTTAGCCTGCATCCAACAAGAAACAACAATAAATCCCCTTTATAATGTCAACATTGAGGTTAGCCAACCATAGACAATATAATTATAATCAATCCACCCAAAGCTATGATTAAAATCCCTTAAATTTAACATAAAGCACAATCATTAAGATATCCAATATTTTGAGCCATCCGGGGAAATCAAGCCAGGGAGGAAATTCAGGAAATTACCTACTAAGTGGATTTTAATGATAAAACATGGTTATCCAAAAAATAAATCATCACAAGATGAAGGAAAAGCATATAACATCCTTTAAATGATTCAAATCAAGCATGAGATGCTAAACCCATAACATTGCATTCATTATCCTTCAAATCCTCCATACTATGAGACTATTTTGGGAAAATCTGCCTGGGAGGGAAATCCGTGGGGTATGCGAAACTCCAGGATTTTGCACACATTTGGGAAAATGAGGAGACAAAGGAAAATTGGGAAATTTTGAAGGTGCGGGAATTCCTCGAAAAACCTCAAAATCTCGAAAACTATTACTTCTCCCGATCTCACCCAAAATAATCAATCGATCATGAATTTAAGGTCTTTGGGATCGAATCACATTTTTTTAAAGTTTCCTATTGATCATCTTCAAGTTCCCAACTCTCTCAGAAGAAAATTGGTGAGGAATAGCGATGCCCTAAACTTGATCAACGATTTCCTAAGCTTAAAACCCTAAAATTCACCATTAATGCAAGGGATTAGCTCAGTTTCAGATTGTCCATTTTACTAAGCCCAAAAATAGATTTTTTAAAATAGGCACAAGTGAGCTTCTCCTAGATGAAATTGAAAACACGCTCACAAACTTACTTAGGGCCAACAATCAAACAAGCTCAAAAAACCCAAAACTCAAACCAAACAGAAACAACCATGCACACATGGTTGAGCTCAAAAATGCAACATGAGAATGCTAGGAACCACCAAACTCAATAATGAATAGAGGAATATATCGACCAGGCTCTCAGAATTTGTGAAAATGACAAACCCCAACCCCAATTTAAACACTTGACGCCAAAATATGCAAAATCCTGACTCTAAAGGCTCTCAAAGCACCAAAGCATCATTTACATTCAAGAGTCACAAGAAAGGAAAAAGCCACATACCATGGATGAATTGAATTGATCTGTAGTGATTGCTGGTGACAAACTTCAGTGCCCTAGTGAACAGTTACAATGAAAATGCAAGAAATCTGTCAACAAATCCTTGAATCAATCACTCAAGATGCAAATCACCTGAGCACCTCAACATCAAAATACTTATGGAAACACAAAGAAAATGACAACAAGGATTTCCCAAAAAACCAACTAAATACTGGCCACAAGATTCGTACCATTGAGCATTAATGTATTCAACAAGACAGGTCAAAACGCAACCTGAGAATTCGATAGGGCGACAAAATTTTAGAGAAATCCGATCCATGCAAAATTCTGTGAGATATGTGAAATTTTGAAAACAATGTGAAAGTAGCCTCCATCAGGTTTTCAAGGCGCTTGAGAAATTCCACCCGTAGGGAATTTTCCCAAAAAATAGCAAAAAACTCGAAATATGTCCAAAACATAAGATTTTCAAAATGTTTCCTAGAAGGGGGGAATTTGCACAAATAAGATAATCATGTAGGCACATGCCAAATCAAGTAAATCCTCAAAATAAAAGGGCCAAACACCCAAAAAAAAAAGCAAAAGAGGGTCCCTACTTTCAACGGGGCATGTGTGCGAGAAATGCACAACAATACTGTCCTCTAAACAACATTTTAAACTCTTCCCAAGACCCAATGCTTTCAGTTGGAAAACTATTGTACAATTCTAGCATCCTCGATAAGGGACTACATAAATAACTTCATGAAATTGTCTGCTTCTACCTCATAATCATCCATGAAATTTTCAAATGCTTTGAGGTGGTCTTTACCACTCAAGGAATTATTTCTAGAGAATCTAACCAAAGCAGGCCTAAAATCTTCAAGGAAAGGGTTAGGATAACTAGGAATCCAAGTAAAGCATAATTGTTGATATCTTTTGGCTTGCATGGGTCTCCAATCTGGTCTCTATGAAAATTTCTAGATTCATCATCTTTCCTATCATCAGATTGAGTTCTATCCTTAACTTTTCCATCTCCAGTATTGTTACCACCTCCTTTCTTTTTTCCCTCATCATCTTCAAAATATGAATTCTTACTTTTGTCATTTCCTCCACCTCCACCACCCTAATCCCCACCACCACTTCCACTGGAAATGTGTACAATAGACTTCTTATTCAATGATTCACTATCAGTATGTCCAGAGCTTGAATCATCTTGAGTTTGTATGGAGGTTTTAAGAAAATAAATCTTTTTAGCTATTTTTGCATTAGCAACTTCTACTTCAGCTTTCTTCAACTCTTCTTGTAATTTGTCATTTACTAGCTACAATCTTAAGATCTCAAGGTCTGGGGGAACAATTGATGGGGTAGGATCAATTTTAGCATTTTTGGTGGGCTTGTTAATAGAGAAAGTATTGGCACTTGTGTTAGTACTAGTATTGAAAGTATTAAAGGTAGCTTTCTTTGGCTAATCAATGGGATTCTTCCCATGATCTACATGTTGATATTTCTTAGCAGTGGCAAAAGGATCTATGACTTTTGAAGTTGCAATGGATGTAGTATAAGTATTTGTAGTAGAGGTTCCCATTTGAATGGTCACCTTAGATGGATTGGGGGTCATTTTATCAATAAATCTAGCAACATTTTCTTGAAATGTTTTCATCCTTACTTCTTCTCTCATCTTTTCTATCCTTTATCTCTGAGCATCTCTCTCTTGCATTTTAGCCTTAATTCTATCTTACTTCTCTTTCAACTCCTTTTCACTTTTTTCTCTCAACTCTCTGAGCCTACATTCTTCTTCCTCCTTAAGCCTAAGCTCTTCTTCTACCCTAATCCTTTGCTCTTCTTCTTCTAAGGCTTTCATATCCTTATCTATGTCTTCCTTATTTTCAAGGATATCTCCAAATTCACTAGGATTAGGGGTAAATAAATCATGATTAGATGGTTCTTCCTTGAGGGATTGGTGTAATTCTACATTAGAAGGTTCACCTCTTGGCTTAAAATTACCACCATTAAAAACAAGCCCAACTTTGAGAGTTAAAGGTTTTGAGAAGTTCTTATTTTTTCCTAGAACTCCCATCTATATCTTCTTATCACACTTAGAGAAAAATTTGAACATAACCCAGCAAAAACTAGAAGAATGAACCACACTTTGAAGCATAAAACTAGACATGGCTTATTTAATGAAAATTTGAACCAATTATTCTGCAAACAATGAAGAAAAATTAAAATATTTGACTCTGACTATACTAGGTCTACCTAGAGATGTTGGACTTAGCAATGTCCCCAGCAGAGTCACCAATCTATTGGTTATTTTTTTAGATCCAAACCTAATCTTACCACTTACCTATGAATCTACTAGAATCCAATGATTAGTAAGGGAAAGGATTGGCCAAAAAACAAGTAAAGGACTAATAAACCTTTACTTCTACTCTTCAGGCTCTAGGAAGCCCAAGAGGGTGATCGTGACAATGTTCAAATGATTCTCACATCCCATTTTATCACTAACATTGAAAACAAATAGATATACTCCTACTAAATGCAAATAGGTAAAGATCCTTGAGGACTTGGTGGATCCTCTAACAAATTGTAGCTATTTCTAGGAATAAGAGGTACTTTGTACCACTATACTACATTCACAGGCGTGTCAAAAATTATTTTGAAGATAAGTGTTCTTTGTTAGGTGTAGGTGGTTCATTAACTCCAAAGATGACCAACCAAATGGATTAGTGCCTTATCAGAGGGAAACAAATTCACATGTACAATAAACAGTAATACAATAACAAATGGAAACCATTATTTGTAGACTACTGCATATCACTTTGTAACACACAACTCAATATGTCTAGAATTAGAAACTTCTTAGTAATCCTATCATTTTACTCATAAATCCATGATCTCATTTAAGCACTTACTTATCTCTTTAAACTAAAGCAAAAGTTGAAATCACACATCTAATCAAATTGATTGAAGATGAATAACTAAACCTTGATCCCTTTATTCATAATTTGAAAGAAAAATTACAAAGGAGAGAAACTAATCCAAGAACTTGCAACTATCATTCATGATGTCCTTTCTATTGTAAAACAATCAAGTCTATTATAGATCTAAATTAAATCCTAAGAATTAACACTAATCTAATTGTTTGTGCTTGAAATTATCTAAATTTATCATACATGATCTCAAAATTCTCTAAACATTCAAAAGACCTATGTAATTGGCCTTGAAAACCCATTTATCAAAACATGGGAGCAACAAGCATTGAGCCAAACTATAGTCAAATTTACATCCTCTTTTGACATACATTTCAATATTCATTTCAAAATTCCCCAGATAGTTATATTTGCACTTTACAAAGTGGGGGGAAAGCATATAAGACAAAAACCATTTTCATTCACTGAAGAAGATATGCCAGCCTTCCAAAAGACACCTTTTAGTCATTGCAATAGTATTGTAGTATAATATTCATGAGCCAAAATGTCAACCATGTGTAGGGCAAGCCAAAAAATATTCCAAAAGCATGAAAAGTGATGAAAAGATACAAAACCAATTCATCCACATTAGCATTTATGCCACTAATTTCAAATGTTGAGGAGAGAAGAATATCTTTGCAATAATTCAACAAAATCCTAATCTCCATAAGTTTTAGTCTATGCATTGTTTCTCTCCTATTTGTTATTCACCATATCCATCATCACCTTCACACACACAAGTTTACTCAATAAAATTTTCCAACCAGATGTTGTATCCTCTTCCATAGGCCATTTTACATCTAGCATACTCTGGACTTTTATACCATGTTGATTATACTTGGCATCAATTAATGCTCTCACCTCTTTGGTAAAAGTGTTCATTTTCATTTCAATCTCCACCATAACATCAATATTAGGATTAAACAAGGTATAATCAAATACCTTCAGTATCATATTAGCTTGTGTGTGAATATCTCCTAGATCATTCCTCCATCTTTCAAACTCATTCAAATCACCTTTGTAATTCAATATCATAGGTATACCCAACTCCTCCATTTCTTTGAATATTTTTATTTTTTTCTAGAGTTTCATTCCTATATTTTCATGAAAACATATTATCTCATTCACCAGGTCAATAGCTTGTAATATTTTAGGGACATTTGTAGGTACTTTAGTATCCTCTTACATATTAGGCATCATTTATTTTAAAGCGCCTACTCTAGTACTCCATTTGCTCCATTCATTGTTGAAGGCCTTCTCAACTTTCAAATATTTTATGTTTGCTTCATGGATATTCTTATAGGAAGCCCATACATCATAAGCTCTATTTATCAACTTTGTGACCCTATGTTTCAACACAAGTTAAAAAATATAATCTGCCACCTTAACAGTTTTAAATTTGGCCTTGACATTTTCCTTCTCAGTGTTTAATTGATTATTCAAATCACTAATCCTAAAGGCTAAGGTCTCCTTGTCTTGTGTGGGAAAGTATGAAGAAGAAGAGGATGGAAAAGGAAATTTCCTCATTGACTAGATTTCCTAAAAAATGTGTCTCATCTTGTTTATATCATCCAAGGCCTTATACTCTTTCACCAAAGAATCATATTTATTTTGAGAAATTTGTGTTGCATCTGCATTGAGCATTGAAACATGAAGAGTCAAGTAAGTCACTTGGACAAGAGTTATATATCTGGCTCTCTTTACCACCAAGGAACCCATGAACTCTTCAATAGGCCTTGCGATCTCATGTTTTCTAGTGTTGGGTGCCATGGAAAAAATTGCAAGATTATGCAACTTTGAACTGTATCTAGATCCAAACACCTTGTCTTCAAAGTGCTCCTCAAATATAGAAGCTTGAGGGTCTCTTCTTATTGCATCTAGTGCAATAGCTAAGGTGATGGTGTACCCTAAGCAACATCACTCCACTTTCTGTGGCAATGTCCCTAGCCTTAACAGGAGTGATAGCTGCAATCTCAACCATAATATTTTCTTCTTCTACCTTTTCAACATCATCTTGTTAAGAAGGGTCATCATTAGCCCTTGCTCATTCAAGTCTCTCCTTTATTTGTTGGCTTCTCTATTGCACCATAAATTCTTTGAATTCCTTAAATTGCACAAATGCATCATCTACAAGGAACTCATTACAATTCTTGATCCTAGGATCATCATTAGTCTTTTCATCAGAATTCCATTGGACAATCCTATCCTAGGGAGCTTTTGAATAAAGAGTATCTTAAATATTAGGGGGAGGGAATTTATTTTCCACCTCCTCATCACCAGGCACATGTTCTACCATTTTTTCCTCAATTACGTAGACATCTTCTCCTTGTACATCTACAGGCTGCTTTGGAATATCCATAGCCTGAGGTTATTGCTCCAAAAGAGCTTATGATTTCTCAATAACCTCCCTTACCTTTGCCTTGAAGTCACCATTTTGATAATCATTTACCTTAAAAAATATCTTTCAAAAGGATTCTCTATTACATCATAAGGGCTCACATAGATGGAATTCCTCTTCATAATGTTGTCTTCAATGTCCATTATGGTTTTCCATTCCTTTTTTCTAGATATAACAACCCCTTCACTAGTCAAATTTCTCAACACTTCATGCTTGTACAAGAACTGGTGATAGAACCTTGATAAATTCTTCTCTCTTCTCTTTGCATGCACAAAACCTTCAAGTTTAAAACTGATAACCTCATCCATAGGTAACTTGAGGTTATTCACCATTATTCCAAATTTTTCATACCCTTCCAAAGAAGTAACTTTGAAGTAAGCAAAATAACATTGGGGATTTACCATACTACCCTTCCTAGGCTTTCTGAATAATTCAAGGTCCATAAAATTGATCTGCCACATCAACTCCATAAATTCCAATTAGTTAGATACATATAGGGGCAAGTAGTGTGGTGCTACTTTAGCTCCATAAGCCCTGATTAGAGTATACTCTAAATGCATAAACCAATCTGCCTAATTATGTTGTATATGTGACCCTGCCATTTCCTTTGGGCATATGATGTTCCTAATTGATTGTGAAAGCCAATGAATAGGTGTCACACCCAAACTGTCCAGGATACCAAACCTAATAACATTACAAAACTTCATGTAGCTGGAATTAGAACAATCATAGTCACAAATATGTGTCCACGTTTGAACTAGTAAAACATTATTTTCATTGTCCTTCAGTCTCAATCTTAGCTTTCTCTTCTAGTTCTAATCACCCTTAAATAGAAGCATATGCATTAATAGAGAAAAATGTGGGAAATGTAGGAGGAGAACCTCCTTCTTTAGATTGATGAAATCCCGATGCATTTGTTCTGCAACAAAAGCAACCTAATCAAAACTAGTGTTTCGATTATGACCCTTCATATCCACTACCATCACCAATAGGTCAGTGGATATCCTAGCCTCAATGTTATGAGCTAGCACATGATTCAAGCAATAATATATTTCCTCCCGAGCTCACTTATCTTTCTGAAAAGGAATTCCAAGGATTTCACACTATTCTTCATAGTAATATGACATGCATGCAAAATATTTTTAATGTCCGTGTTCATTCCCAAAAGCTTGGCTTCCAAAGAAGCTTTTTAATGCTTTTGTATATTGTTGTTGGAGCACCTCACATCATTTCCTCAAATTTTGGTTATCTTCTTTACTGTCAAGTAATTTTGAATGTACAAAAAGCAAGCCAACTACCTTCCATAAAGCCAGGAAACATAGCGCAACACCATTAATGGTTGATGGAAAGCTCGTGTAAGTGAACTGACACTTAGTTATTCATATTTAAACCCTGGCCATTGATCATCTCACTATAAAACCACATCAACGACTTTCCTTTCACCTCGCTACTTTCTCATTTGCTTTACTGATGTCCATAGGATGTTTCCACATTTCCTTTTGTTTGGAATCCATCACTCGTCACTGATACATTTCACCCTTTGGAAGTCCTATCAGCGATGCGAGCATCGATGCAATGAGATCTCAACAATTGGATTTAAAGCCCATCTTTGATCACATTCATCTCCATCGCATATCGTTGATTTACACTTCGAATTCCAATTCAAATCAATTATGGGAGGAAAAGGTGATGAAACAAGATCAAGCCACGTGCACTTGTGTTAAAATGAAAGGGATAAGAGACATCGGTCACAAGAGCAATTCAAATCAACGAAAGAAAGTTAGAACATATGGCCACATCGCTCATCGCTATTTTGAATCTCAAAGTTTAGAATGAATTTGCGATGAGTGATGGAAGAGAAAAAAAAGAGCACCAATGATATCACACATCACTAATGAAAAACTATAGACTCATAGCCTATCTGCAATACGTGAAACAAGAGAAATACCACTCATCACACATCACTAATACAAGTTGTGTATTCCCAAAGTTATCTGCGATGAGCGGTAAGCAAAAGCAATAGATGAGACTTAAGTGGGACAATTGTGCATGTGCTCATAAGTTTTTTTAAGAAAAGGGACCACCTAAGATGACATATGAAAAGGCCTTAAAATTATTCAAACCACATTATAGCAAAGGAAGCAAAGGCCAAACAAGACTGATAAATCAACCTTATTAAATAAAAGTATTATTCACCTAGGCACAAGGGGCTGGTAACTTCATAGGCCTTAATGACTCAAGTCATTTTAACATGACTAGGAATGGGCTACATCAGGTCAACTAAAGAATAGAACACAAGACCATAAGTTAAGATACGAGGGAAAATATTCAAAGTAAAATAATACCTCATTGAAAATCCTAAGCCCTATCCATCTATCCCAACTGACATTTAGGAAAATGCTTTCCCAGACCAATGGAACATGAAAAAATTTGAGGGTTCCATTAGTGGTGCATGTGTATCCTTGAGTTTTACCTATTCTAATGATGCAAAACAACTAAAATGTAATGTAAAAACACAAAGAACACCTCAAATATTAGCCTAAGGAATTGTTAACACAAAGAGATAAGATGAAAGAAGATTGCAAATGATTATACCTTCTCTTTGCAGCTGAAATTCCTTGGTTGGCCCTTGATTTTGAGTACTTGTGTGCTCCTTGGATGGCTATTGATATGACTAAATGCAAGATTGACTATATGATGGGATGCAAATGCAAATGGCTAAAATGGCTTGGCTAAGTAAGAGGAAATTCTTGTGAGTTGAGTGTTCAAAATGACAACATGTAGGTGCAAAATGACTAAGTGTTGAAAATGCCTTAGAGGAGGGGGTATTTATAGAGGAATTTGAATTCTCTAGAGAATTCAATGGTTGAGATTTATCCAACAAGGTCAAGATGTAGGGTTATAGTGAATTGAGGACTCACAAGCCCTCTCACACATGTTGACGTAGTGAATGAAATGGATAAGAGTGTTATGAGTGCTTAAGTGAAGGGTGGAAGGAGGGTACATGATGTGGAGGAAGGACAAAAAGTACAGCAGGGGAGTGAGAAAGATTTCCTCAAAAGGAAATTCTTGTCCCCAAGTGAGGATGGAAGTGACATTTGAGGAACTTTGGAATTCCTCAAAAATATCCATGGGAAAAGAGATATAGGTTGGAGAAATAAATGTGAATTAAAAATTCACAAGCTTGGGAGAATCTAATGGATAAGAGAGGGTCTCCAAAAAGGTGGGAGTTGGTTACATGTGGATGAGGTGACAAGTCCAATGTTCTAGAAGTCTTGGAAGGATAAAATGTGAATTAGAAATTCACATGGGGAAGAGGAGGACCTAGGATGAATAAATGTGAATTAAAAATTCACATGGGAAAGAGGGTCAATGCCAAGAAAGGTAAATGGAAAGGTTGACTAAAAAAGGATGCTAAATGTGGCTAATGACCTTGATTAAGGTTGTGCAAACACATAATTAGGATAATTAATGGAAGATTAGAAGCAAATTAAGAAAATGTAGCAGCATGTGACATTAATCCTTGATTAAGAAGGATGCACATCCTAATCATGGAATTAATTAAATAAATCTAGATTAAAGAGAGGGATTATGGAGGAGGGATGTGACAAAGGAGAGAAAAATGAAAATTTTAAATTGATTTTGAGGTAAAAGGATTAAATGACTAAATTAAATAATTTTATTTATTTATTTAATTTAGAGAGGAAAAAGGTGAAAGGTAAAGCATTTAATTGTTAAATTAAATACCTTAAGGACTTTAGGCAGAAAATGTAATATTAATTAAATAAATTAATATTGACGGAATGGATGAATAAAGAGATAAATTTGATCGTATGAGAGTGATCAAATTTAGATGTCTACATTTTGACCCTCTTTGAAATATTGTTAGAGTAATAGTGTTTCGAAGAAAAATAAAACGTAGATGAGGAAGGAAGTGGTAGGACTCAATGCCCTAAAATGGAAGAAGACGAATGAGCTACCCAAATAGAGGGAATTGGAGGGAGATGCCCCAATGACTGTGCCAAAATAAGGGAGGAACGATGGTAGGGAATGCCCCTCGAGAGGCCAGTTGGGGAAGAAAAGGGGGCCCTAGGTGACTTCTTGATAGAAAGAAATAGAAGGAACCATTGGATAGAGCTCAAAAAATTGAACAACTTTGGTTTTTGAATAGATTCAATTGGATGCACGGTTTGTAAAATGGTAGCCCTAGGAAGTTAGGGAATTAGTTGAGGGAAAAGAAAAGGTTAAATAAAAGGTAAAAAATACCTTTATTTTAAAAGGATAAAAAGAGGGGTTAAAAGGTAATTTTAAAAATTACCTCATCTAATTTTTATTGTAGCAGTTGAGAGAAGAGGAGAGGAAGAGATTGAGAAGTGATGATGCTGTCAGATAATGAGACCGAAACTATCCACCGGGTGGACGAGGTGTGGAGATTCTATAGTGATTATGCAGTGCCCCACCAGGTTAGCAATGAAAACCATTCATGTGTGTTTTAAGCATTTTTAATATGTTTTTGAAATTTTTTTCAAAATTTGAGCACATGGGTTTTGTTGATGGGGTGGGATAGAAAAATGGGTATGAGTCAATTTTTTGAAAAAAAACAAAATTTAATAGTTTTGTAAGGGGGGAATAGGAGGGCGGCGGGGGCGTGGCCGCCCCGCGCCAGGGCGCAACTACCCCATGTCGGGGTGTGGCCACCTTAGCTTGCAGGGCGTAGCCGCCCCACCCTGCAGGGCATAGCCGCCCCACCCTGCGGGGCGCAACTGCCCTGGACTGGGGCTTGTCCACCCCGGCCAAGGGCTGGTCTGCCCCACTATAGGGTGAATCCACCCCAACAAGGAAGGAAGGGGGAGGGGAAAAAGGAAAAGAAAAGAAAAGAAGAAAAAAGGGGGGGCAAAAAAGGATTATCCTAAGGCCAGGAAGAAAATGAGCTAACAAGAGGATGAATTCGTGTGTAGAGTTTGGACCGAGTACAGACTCATGAGCGTCATTCAAATGTATTAGCAGTGACGATTGCAGTGATGACTGATGTGGATCATGTAGCATTAGAGAATGTGGGGTTATTGCATTTTCTTTAGTTTCTGACACTGA
>VDFB02237051.1:0-14212 GCA_007258455.2 Sequoia sempervirens
GTATAACATCTTTCTTTCCAGTTTGAGGGGTTTTATTTTGAATTTCGGGTTGTCCAATCTTATGTTTTTTGCATTCTGTCTTTATTCTTGCATGTTCAATAAGATTAGGTTTTCTGTCGCTAATCCTTTCTGGTAGTGGTTTTCTATTTTGGGTAGGGTTTTTTTTGTTGTTCTGTTGTTTTGTAGGATCGCCGCAAACGTCGCAACGCATCTGATGACATAAACGACGCAACTGCCATGACAAGCCGCAACTGACAATTCCAGAGCCGCATATGACATTTCGAGACGCATTCGCAGAACCAAACGACGCATCTGACAAACCGAGCCGCATCTGTCTGGTAATACCGCGCCGCATTTGTCTGGTAAACTTTTCTGTCAGTTTTTAGGTTTTAATTACCGAATTTCAGGTCTTTTTTTGTGATGGCTATTCCTGTATGTTAACCAGATTAGACATTTTGTGTTACTAATAGTTTCTTGTAGCGTGTGGCGATCCTTTTTCGTGTGTCCAAGACTATCACATACAAGACTACTAACTCAATGTTTGCAGATTCGCATGTCAAAGAAGGAGATAACAAACAGTGTGCTTGTTTATTTCTAGATTAGCAAACTTTGAATTTGGTGCTTTTAAAAAGAATCATGTCTTTCATGCTTGAGTGTGCTTGTGGAGTGGTAGGTGAGTATGCTCTCACTTGGTGAAAACCTTGTGATCAGAAAACCAGACCCATTCTTTTTTGTTAATTTACCCTTCACGATTCGGTATATCGAAGTATCCTCTCCCCTTGCGCATTCGTGCGATCCTGGGTGTAAGAGAAACGGTTACCAACTCTAGAACTTGGGCCCGCTCGGGTGGGAAAAAGTATCACCTCAGATCTACTCGCCAGACGGTGAGCAATTCCTCGACAATCGAGGGACTTCCAAACAAGATATAGAAAGTGGGTTCTGGGAAAGCCCAAGAATCACGAGCTGGTTCGACGATGGATCCGAAAAGGGGACTCTCACGATGGATCACGCCTACCTAATGGAATGCCCGACTAACACCTTCACCTAGTGTCCAACCGCTCTATTGGCCGCTGTTTGATATAGTGTGGTACAAAGATCATGCCCGAAGATTACCACTATCGATCCTCTTTGAGTAGAGATAGCAATTTTGGGATGTCACTACTCAATGAATCCAAATTTGGTGTGCCTGAATGACGCACGAGCCGTGGAGGGGAGCCAATGCCACCAAATTCTAAGCTATCCGCTCTCGAGAAGGAAAGGTGTTCATCACCAATCCGGGGTATAACTGGTGGGCTATATCAAGTATACAAACCCTAGGCCTAGTGGCCTTTCTAGGATTGTGCTTATCTCATGTGTGTTTGGTTATCCCTTAAAACGCTGTGTTTGTCAAGTGCATTCTAGTTTTGTCACAGTCCAAACAAAAAAAAAAGTCATCAAACAGATCAAAAACTTCCATCAACATACCACGAAAATCACTTTGAAACAAAACTGTCATATCTGTCGAACTGCAACAGACATTCTGAAACGCAACTGCTCTGATAAACCGCATTTGAAACTTTAAACAACGCATCTGTATGCGTCGCGACGCATCTGTTAACCCGAAAGCCGCATCTATTAAACCGAGATGCATATGACAGTCAGAAAGCTGCAAGTGAAAAACTGAACCGCAGTTGCTTAACCGCGACGCAATTGCCAAACTGAGACGCATCTGCCTGTCAAAATTTTTCAATTACACAGTCAAAACCAGAGACCTCCAAACTGTCAACCATTTGTCAAATTCCGTCATCAGAAGGATTCTGCCAGAAACCCAATTTGAAATTGCTCAAAGTTTGTCCCTTAGCTTGCATTGATCACCTTAGGTTTCATACCTCACCCCATTTAGTATCATACATTTAACATTACGTATCCCTAGGCTCATATCTTGCATACTTAGGAGTAGGCAAATCTTAAGCACCCCTTGGCAAAATCATTGTTTTCGAAATTAGACCCTTTTGGACCAAGTTACCAAACATCCTTTTAGTCATTGTCCTCTTTTGTGAGATCTCTTCCAACTCAAAAGTCTAGTTAGGAAGACTCATTAGTCATCTTGTCACCTTGTCATTAACAACAAAGTCCTCTAGCAGTCCACATCGAAAACAAAGTTCAAGCTTAGAAGTGCTTAGATAGCCTCATTTTACATTGCATCCACATTGCATACCTTATTCACAAAAATCCAAAAAAAAAAAAAACAGTGGTCATTTTAGTCGTCAATTTGAACCTTAGATTTCACCTAGTGTCATACTTGCATTTAGTGGACATCCCCTTTGAGCAAGCTCATTTATGGTCGAAACCAGACTTCAAAAGCAAAAAAGACAAATGGAAAACTTCATGCCAGATCCCAACAGTCCTCCACATGACTCAAACTGGACCGCGAATGATCCCTTTACCAATCTAGACAATCAACCTCTAGTGACAACACAATCCTTACCTAACAACTCATTCGAGCGCTACATGCAAAGAGATGAAAATGGTCAACTCCTTCAAGAACACATAGAAGCATTGACACAAGACCCAGAGGCCTACCAGTTGGCTGAAACAATAGCACGTCACGATAGGGACAGATTCGTAGCTATGCTCTTGAGTGAAGGAGCTAGGTTACCACCAGGATTTGACATTAACACATTACATGATCCTAATGCCAACAATGTTCACAACATCTCACACAGTGGTCAAGTTCTAAATACTACAAGCAACATCCCTTTTGGCACAACGACATTGCATACCACATCCAACATCCCAAACATCTCCAATACAATAAACGCTACATCTATTGGGGGATCACAATCATCCACAACATCCACAACACTACCCCAATTAAATACAACCACTCTTGGTTCCGTGACATCATCGGCAAATCATTCCAATCCTCCTGTTATCCCAACAGCAAATACCACAGGGGCATCATCAAGTCATCACAACTCCCCCTTGACAACTACATCTACTACCATGAACACAACTTCAACAAAAGCATTCAGTAGTAGTTCACAACATCCTTTGGGAGGAGCCACAGGACGTATCTTTATACAAGGACAACAACAAAATGTTAACACGACAACACAGTCAAACGTCACTACCTCCCAAGGTACAACTGCCAATGTGCCCCTTGTGCAAAATCAGCAATTCACACAAAGTGCCCAACTAACTCAACCCATGACATCGTTAGTACATCATAACATTCATGGTCACAACATCCCCCAAATAACGACATGCATAGCTGGGGGACACATTCCAACATACTCATCCAACGTTCACACTCATCAACATGCACCTAATCACAACTTTCAATACCAACAACACACATCATACGTACCACAACAACCCATACCGCCACAACACACCTATACTCACGCAAGAACACATGGTGTACCAGGCAATCCAATGTATGGACATGTAAATGACCCCACCATAGATGAACTCAAAGCAACAGTGCGGGATATGGCGAAGCAAATGCAAAACATGCTCGTTACAGGCAGGAAATCCGAAATATCATATGACTTGGACGTATACCCATTCGACACAAACTTACATATGCCCGCATTTCCGCCAGGATATGTGTCCCCCAACTTCACTAAATACAAAGGCAAAACAAATCCCATTGAACATCTTCGCGAATTCGCAACTAACTGTATGGATATCGCCTACGAACCCACATACCTGATGAGACTCTTTTCCAAAAGTTTGGCGGGTCAAGCCCTTGAATGGTTTTCAACGCAAAAAGATATCCAATCATGGGATGAGCTCAAAAGAAGGTTCCTAAAAAATTACGCATACAATATTGACATGGACACCTCTATCACTAGCTTGTGCAATCTCACACAAGAAGAGTCGGGTGAGACATTTATCCCGTTCTTCCAAAAATGGAGAAGCCTCGCTAGTCGATGTCACATTGACATTCCTGAAAGGGAAAAGGTCGACATGTTTGTCCAAACACTTCTAGGGCCCCTCAAATTCGCATTGCAAATACATTGTTGCACAACCTTCACAGAATTAGTGGAAAAGGGGGTCCAAATTGAGAAAGCCCTTATTGCAAAGGGAGAACTGAAGTATGGCTCCAAAAATACAAACACCAACACACCCGCTGACAAAAACAAATATTGGGTCAAGAATAAACATGTCACAAACGATGGTGTTGTAGACGCCAAGACTGCAAGTCCCGTATTGGCTCTGAAAGGGGTACAACAACAAAATAGACCAACAACGACATCGACACCTCCCCCCAATACTCCTTCGAACAATCAAAATGGTCAAAACCGTCAAGGACAATATCGTCAACCAAGACAATTCCCTAGGGGTCGCACATACACCAATTTAGGTGAACCCATTGCAGACGTCCTCAAGAAATGCATTCAACATGGGGTCATCACACTTCCGGAAATAAAACCTTATGACCCCGGACAATTCAAACCAGCATGGTGGGATGACAACGCAATTTGCGAATACCATCGGGTCAAAGGGCATACAACCTCCAACTGTAGACAACTGAAAAACGTAATTCAAGACCTTATTGACAATCACACTATCGAAGTAGGTGGATCGCAATTCAATTCCAACTCGGATCATACTATACACAAGAATCCACTGCAGGATCATGGTCCCCATAATGCTTCCACTTCAGCTAACTTCACCCGAGCCAAGTACGATTACTCTGGGGGACCAATAATAAATAATGTTAGAACAGACGAGGAATACATCCACACCATCACGATCAAGAGAGCACCACAGTGCAATGCTACTACGCGAAGTGGCAAGGTCACTATACCCGATCCGCCTCCCCCTAGACAAGCCAAGATTATTATAGGAGGCCCATCTGCTAAGCAATCACAACCAGCTCCATCAGCTAAACAACCAAAACCTGTCTCAACCCCACAACCGGGAAAACCGAAAAGTCAGTTCAATCTCATTGACCAACTAGGAAAGACTCCTGCGCAAATATCTATCCTTGAGCTGCTTCGCATTTCTCCCGCACACAAAGAAATCCTGGATAAAACTCTCTTAGAGTCGTCGGTCCCAAAGGACATCGATGTCAATCAGTTTGAAACTATGGTGGGATATCTCACCACGCCGCACCATGTCACCTTCTCAGATCAGGATTACTCATCATCAAAAACCAATCACAATGATGCGTTACACATAGAAGTTTTTGTTCACAAGCACAAGGTTAGACGGGTTTTAATAGATGGTGGAGCAGGGTTGAATATATGCTCCCTTAAACTGGTTAAGGCTCTTGGATTCTCTGATGCATGTGTAGACCCAACAAAAAGCATAGTGATCAAAGCATATGATGACGAGGAACGCTCTTCGCGAGGTGTTATCTCTCTCCCTATCAGAGTGGGACCACTCATTGTCGACACAACTTGCCAGGTCCTGGATTTGGAACTACCATATAACATTTTACTTGGCCGTCCATGGATCCACGCTTTGAAAGCCGTTCCGTCAACTTACCACCAATGCCTCAAGTTCCCTTTTGACGGTACAGAAATCACCATATACGGAGACCCCGACCCTTTCCAATATTGTACCAATTTAAGGGGTGTCTCTGAAAACCAAGTACCTATTAACCGGGAAGCACCTGGCTCCTCGTCCAAATACATCGACCCTTCCATGCTCGGGTCATCTTCCACATCCACTCCATCCACGTCTTCTGACATATCACAACCCTCCACCAACCCTAAGCCCGAATCAACTGATAAAATCCAGGACCTCGGCTGCGGAGAGTTCAAACTAAATACAGCATACAGCATAACTACAATACCTACTCCTCCAAAGATATATGGTCGACCATGTTTCAGAATGGAACCGCAAGAAACATTCACAGTTCCACCGAATACAGTTTTCATCAAGTGGGGAGACATGAGTGATGAAGATCTTACCGACATCACAGGATGGATCTACAAGGATACAGTCTCACTACCTCCACTACCAGTCCAGAAATATGGCAAGGGTTACAATATCATGAAGGCTAAAGGCTACGATGGTACTAGTGGCCTTGGAAAAAATAAAACTGGTCGAAGAGAACCCATAGAAACTTTCCAAATTCCGAAGTATCTTGGATTAGGGTTTAGATCACCCGACGATGACGATCGACGTACCCATGAACTTCCTAATGAGCGAATACATGCTTCTGAAAATGTTGAGACTACTAGGGAATACCTAACTGAAACAGACTCTCACGAGTGGGAATTTGGCTCCGAACGATCCCTAAGTGACTGTTGTCTTGATGACTTGTTTGTCGAACCAGGGGAATTGACCTCTGAACAACGATTTTGGCAAACATTCAAAATTGAGCAGGCACCAAACAGTCAAAACCCCACTACCACGTCTCATGACACGCAACAGCCACCATCCGAACCCCCTCAGTCTAATCTATCCGAAGTATCAGATGACATTGATAACCAGGGCTCTCAAACCTTCACCCCTTATTATGATAACGAACATGACACTAGTGAAGGAGAATACTGGATAGAGTCCGATGTCGAGTTGGACGATGATAACCTCATCTACAACATCAACGCATCCATTTGTATGCTATCGGCATCCTCACCCGAATTCACTAGCCTTGACGATGGCATTTCCTTAGTCTACCCTGAACTAGTCGATTGGGACCAACAAGGACCACCAGTTCTAGACACGTTCCAAAATGATGAAGCCATTGCTGAATTCATGGGATTACGCGAAGGCATACCAAGTGGCGATCACAAATCAGGATTTGCTATTGATCTAGACTGCACGGCATACTTCGGTGAGATGGTTCAGTCCTCTAGTCGCAAAAGTAAAAATAAAGTAAAAAATGAAACGTCTCTAGGTGAAAACCGAAAGGCACCTCTTGACGGTAAAATAGTAAAAACAAAGGACGTATCTGCGGGTGAAAACCTCTCGGAGGCGCCCAAAGATGGAGGACTGGACTTTCTCCCCGTGCAACAGGAGAGATCGGCCATGCTTGTTGAGGACACCATAGAGGATAACATTTCGACTCCAGAAGACCCCAAGATGGTCCTATTTGCGGCATCATTGACTGATGAAGAGAAACCGGAATTTCATAAATTCTTTGCAGAACGGAAAATAAACTTTGCATGGTCCTACACCGACATGCCAGGATTGGACCCCAAACTGGTTCTACATCATCTGCCACTAGTACCCAATGCTAAACCAGTCAAGCAGAAGTTGCGCAAAATGCACCCACAAGTTGCTCTATTGGTTAAGGCAGAGTTAAAGAAATTACTGGATGCCGGATTCATAAGGTCTATAGATTATGCTGAATGGATTTCCAACCTAGTACCGGTGACAAAGCCAAATGGACTAATTCGGGTATGTACAGATTTCCGGGACCTAAACAAAGCATGTCCAAAGGATGACTTTCCTTTGCCCAACATTGACATCATAGTCGATTTAACTGCAGGACACGAGATGCTATCCCTCATGGATGGTTTCTCTGGTTATAATCAAATCCGCATTGCTCCTGAGGACCAACACAAAACAGCATTTACTTGCCCATGGGGTACATACTGTTGGAACGTCATGCCTTTCGGTCTCAAAAATGCAGGTGCCACATACCAAAGGGCTATGACTACGATCTTCCATGATATGATGCACAATATAATGGAAGACTATGTAGATGATTTATTGGCCAAATCAACAACAAGGAAAGATCATTTGAAGGTACTTGACAAAATTTTCAAGAGACTAGAAGAGTACAAGGTTCGATTGAACCCTAAGAAATGTGTTTTTGGGGTCACGTCAGGTAAGCTATTGGGGTACATAGTTTCCCGAAGAGGCATAGAGGTCGATCCGGCAAAGGTTAAAGCAATCATAGACATGCCTCCACCTAGAGGGATCAGTGAACTCAGAACCCTACAAGGCAGAGTGCAATCTATTCGCCGCTTCATAGCTCAATTGGCAGATAAGTGCCACCCATTCCAGTATTTGTTACGCAAAGGTGTCCCCTTTGTATGGACAGATAAATGTCAACAGGCCTTCCAGCAAATTAAAGATTACCTGCTATCACCGCCAGTCCTCATGTCGCCTATTCATGGAAAGCCATTAATTCTATACATCTCAACCACTAGTTCAGCACTGGGGGCATTACTGGCTCAAAATGATCATGAAGGGAAAGAAAGAGCAGTCTACTACATCAGCCGCACACTGATCGGTTACGAGCTGAATTACACATACATTGAACGTGCATGCCTCGCAGTTGTCTTTGCAGCCCAAAAACTAAGGCATTACATGCTCAATCATCAGACACAACTAGTTGCCAAAATTGACCCATTGAAATACCTATTAAGTCGAGCAGCGTTAACAGGCCGATTGGCAAAATGGGTCATGATCCTAAGTGAGTATGACATACAGTATGTTGAACGCAAGGCAATAAAAGGGCAAGTAATAGCAGATCAACTGGCAGATGCGCCAATGCAAGCCTCTCATCCATTGGTAACTGACTTTCCTGACGAATCCATTTTTCACACGGAACCAGCAACACCATGGAAACTGTATTTTGATGGGTCCCACACTGGTCATGGCTCAGGGGCTGGAATCTTGTTCATCACACCACAAGGGGATTCAATTCCTAAGTCATTTCGAATTGCTTTCCCTTGCACAAACAACATTGCCGAATACGAAGCACTAGTTACAGGTCTCAAGCTGGCAATCAAATGGAAAATTCAGACATTGCTTGTATTCGGGGATTCCCAGCTGGTAATCAAACAAGTGAATGGTGACTATGAAACAAAGGATGAGAAGTTGCTTCCTTACAAGAGGATGGTGGACAGTTTCCTAACATACTTCCAATCAGTGTCTTTTGAACAAATCCCCAGGGTACAGAATAAGGCAGCAGACGCAATGGCTACTATTAGTTCTCTCTTGGACATCCCTAAAAATGTGTCGCAATTCGAGTTCCTAGTAGAACAGCTGTTGATACCAGCATATGATATCCCAGAGTCGGAAATGGTTTGTGAACTTGTTGGTCCCCACTCTCCTTGGTATCAGGACATTTATGACTATCTAAAGACTCACACCCTTCCATCGAACCTATCCAATAACCAAAGGAAGTCCTTCATTAGAAAATCTGCAAGGTATGCCATTATCAGTGACACCCTATACCGCCGTAGTTTCGACAGTACCCTCCTTAGATGTCTTGACACCGATGAAGCATGTACGACCTTACGAGAAGTACACGACGGTATATGCGGATCTCATTCGAGTGGTCCTACTCTGGCTAAGAAACTAACGAGACTTGGATATTATTGGCCGACAATGGAAACAGATGCAATAGAATATGTCAGAACCTGTCGCAAGTGTCAGATCCATAGTGATTTGATCCATGCTCCAGCACAGGAACTTCGGCCAATCACTTCTCCGTGGCCCTTCGCTCAATGGGGACTCGACCTCGTGGGTAAGATCCATCCAACTTCCTCCAACGGCCATAAATTCATTATCACCGCCACTGAGTATTTCACAAAGTGGATCGAAGCCATTCCATTGACATACATTACGTGTGTGTTGTGTATTCTATTGTTAATCTAATTAAAACAAAACACTATTAACAGAACTTTAAATTGAAGAAATTTGAAGTAAACTTGGCTATAAAATAAAAATTCTTCAAGAACGTTCCGTCTTTCTCTATCTCCAGATATTGGTTTGAAGCTTTCTGGCTCTCAGATTGTGTGAGCTTCTCCAAATGACTGCTGCAGAACGAGTATGCAAAGGAAAACTATCCTAAATGATGGTGAAGATGGACAGGGGCTGTAATTATGTACAGGGGCTGTAGATGAGATGAGTCATGATTCTATTGCTATGATTGCTATACTATTGCTATGATAATACTCTATGAATGCTAATGCTGCTTGTAATTTGGCTATAGTTTTCTTGCTTCCAATTCTATATGATTTGGAGCTCCCGGCAGCTGTATTTATAGATTTTTGCAGGCTTCATCCTGGCTGGCAAGAATCTACGGCTGTAAATTGTCTGGTATGTTTGAATGGTGAGAGATTGAGAAGTTGAGAAGAAAAGGGAGAAGGTTGAGAGGTTGGAGAGAAGAATGGAAGCTTGTCTTCAACCCACGGGAACAAGCCTGCACAGGAACAGAGAAATTTAATTTTCTGTTTTGGCAGTTTGTTTCCCGGGAGTTGAAGATAAATCTCAAATTAAATAAATATTTAAATTTATTTAATTTCCTTTATTGCTTTTTGATATTTGATTTTTGATTTTTTTGAAAACTATAGAAGAATTAATTAAATATTTTGGTAATATTTAATCATGAATGACTTTAGAAGATTTTTGAAATATTTAGAAGAATTTAATTAAATATTTTTGGAAATATTTAATTATGAATAGATTTTTGACTTGATTTAGAGGAATTTTGAAATGATTTAAAAATGAATATTAGATTAGAAGAAATAATCAAATATTTTGGAATATTTAATTATAAATGATATTTAGAAGAATTATAATATTTTAATCTTTATTTGAATAAAATATTCAAACTAAGATTATATGATAATTAATATAAATAAATTGTAACATTTATTTAATTAATTAAGAAATGAATATGAAAAGGTGATTAAATATTTAATCGAAATGAAATCATGAACAATATAAATAAATTATTTAAATTTATTTATACGTAGATAGAATCAAAAGATTTTAATTAAATATTAAAAATATTTAATTAATTACCAGACAATGTGATATGACCATTTTTAAGTGTATACACCCGCAAACAAATATCAAAGTTTATCCTCAATTATATCATTTTCCGGTATGGCCTCCCATAGTCCATCATCACTGATAACGGACGTCCATTCAAAAACCAAGACTTACGTGAGTTATGTGAGCAATTCCATATCCAACACCACTTTTCATCCCCATACTAATTTTCTCAAGGAAATGGCCAAGTTGGAGGCGCCGAATAAAAACCATTATCAAGATCCTAAAAGATCACAATGACGCCGGGCCGCGACTGGGCATATATAATAACTTAACTTCGCCTGCGGGCTTACCTAACTAGCATCTGCGACTTACGTGAGCCACCCCATTTGCCCTCGCTTTTGCTGAAGCCATCTTACCCATTGATAGTCGAAATCCCTTCAATTAATGGTCTCTTTGAAGGGCTTCAGCTAATGAAGAGGAATACCGACAGTCACGCTTGCACGAACTGGAAATGCTGGACGAAAGAAGACAAAACTCATTGAATCACCTCCAGGCATATCAAAATCGCCTTTGTCGCAGCTACAATAAAAAGGTCATGGTCAGAAGTTTTGACATTGGCGACCTGGTTCTCATGCAGAACCCTAAGAATCAAGCAGACAGAGAAAAGCCAGGAAAGTTTGAACCAAACTGGTTGGGTCCATATATCATCATATATTCTTTTGGTTCTGGAGCATATCAACTGGCGACTCCAGATGGGGAACAATTGACTGAACCCATCAACAGTTTACACCTCTGAAAGTTCTACGCATAGCATCAGAGGACAAAGCTGGAGGACCCTAAAATACAAAAAAAATTGAAAAATGGAAAAAAATCATCACCTTGATGAAAACCTGGCAAACAGGCGTCTTGGTGACACCAAAAAAAAATCAAAACATCATAAAAATAGTACAAAGAGAAATAATTCGTCCAATAGTGAAAACCTGGCAAACAGGCGCTTTGGACAGGTACCATGGTGAAGACCTGGCAAACAGGTGCCATGTGTAGTCAATCATTGCTCGGCCATCTATTGTCACTTGGTCTAAACTTGGCTTGGGATGAAAGCTATCTTCACCATTATTCCGCAAGTCACCATCACATCCTACTCTACCTGCCATAGTGGATGAACGATTGACATCAAGCCCTGACGACTGTTGGTCCAGCAAGTCAACAGCATCCTATCCGTATCCCTCGCCAATGGCTAAGTCTTAAACCTAACTGGGGGAAAAATGTTTATCATGCGACTGCAGTGGATGATACGTGAGATCAAAAACATCATAAAATGTCCTGAAAAAAAGACAAAAACATCATAAAATGTCCTAAAAAAAGACAAAAACATCATAAAATGTCCCAAAAAGACAAAACATCATAAAATGCCCCGAAAATAAAATAAATAAAATAATAAATAAATAAACAAATAAAAAAATAAAAATAAAATAAAAAAATCATAAAACGCCCAAGAAAACCAAACAAAACAATGATCGACAAGGCACACAAGTGCACCGCCATTCTAGTCTAAGTCAATCGTCAATAAGTCCATGTCATTTGTTCGAATCCACGTTGTCTCACAAGATTTGCTACGAGGGCAAGATCACATACTTGAGTCCCCGAGACATTAGGTCAGTCCTATTAGGTTTGTCAAAATAAATCATGGCGCAATCTTTGCTCATCAAGACAAAGTCATTTGGTCGTGTCGAACTACGAGGTCTCTGAGTGTATGACCTAGGCAAGGCCATCTATCGATGAGCCCCCGAGGCCGCACTAGGTCAGTCCATTAGGGTTCATGACATTACATTGGCACACACGTCAAAAATCTTCAATCAATTTCCAAATGGGAAAACTCTTGGAACAAAGTTAAACAATCTTTTATTTAACATGACAATCTCATCAAGGCAATCTTGGCATATAATCAAACACAAGTCAACCTCGGTCACAAGTCAACCTCAGTCAAACACAAGGCAAAGCAAGTCAAATCATTATTACTGATTAAACTGTCAAATTTTGGTTAGTCTTCAGATGAGTCCTTCTGAAAGATAACCTCTGTCATTTACGCCTTAGGATGTGTCCTTCCTAGGCGTCATCATCGTCATTCGGCATTTTGAGCGATCTTCTTGACAATTAAAGATCACTCTTCCTGACATTAGTGTTCTTCAGATGAGTCCTTCTGAAGAACCAACTCTATCATTTATGCTTTAGGATGTGTCCTTCCTAGGCATCGTCATTATTTTGAGGGACCCCTTATGACCATTAGGGATCAAATCCTCCTGACATTCGACATCATTCAGGATGTGTCCTTCCTGAATTCACCAAGACTCGACATTTTCAGGGTCATCAAAACTTTAAACATTCGGACATCTTGACATCATCAAACATGACACCTTGGCATCAAAACAATGGATATCCAGATGCACTTGACAAACACTTGGCAATTGTCTTTTCATCTTTTATCATGTTATTAGTTTTTGAGCGAGATCCCACTAAGCAGGATTTAGAGAAGCAGTGACGTAGCATGACAATTGACACGCATGACTATTAGCTTCTCAGTGAGATCCTAATCTTGGGATTTAGAAAAGCAACGACATATCATGATAGGGACTTCATTTTTTTTGACAATCATGTCACTAGTTTCTCAAGGATGTCCTGGCAACAGGATTTAGAGAAGCAACGACGTTTCATGATCTGTCATTGTCTTTTTCTGCTTGTGGTTGATGATGACAACAAGACTGGGGCAAGCATGCTCCTAGTATGAGTCATACTCATCCTTGTCTGTGACTGTTTTGTCTTGGGTAATGGTACGACCTTGCACACCTAGATCTACGTCATATCTTGGTGTTTGTTGACCATTACAACAGTTTGCCCAATGATGATTAAAGAGCAATGAATATTAAAAGTCCTATAGTAAAGTTTTGAAGGATTTGTATCTTCTCATAGGTCTCATATCTTCTCCTCTTTGGTCTGGTCATCTTCTCTCATCAGTCCCGCCATCTTCTCTCGTCCATCCTGCGATGATATCCTGTGTCATTCAAAAACATAAGTGCATACATGATATATCCATTGCATTAGGTCCATACATACATCATCCATGGCATTAAATAATATCATACATGGCATTACATCATATACATAATCACAAACATTGCATTAACATAATCATCATCATTGCATCTTTTACATAAAGGAATCATACACATCATTAACATAAGCATATGAATATTGCATCACCATGGCATCAAAAATCACAACATAGACATCATAATACATAAATGGCACCATAAATTAAGCATCGTACATCATACACACATAATGCATAGAACATCACATAACACACATAGGCCGCATCAAAACTGCATCATCATATAAATATCATCTCAAAAATATGCAAGGTCACAGGATAAAGTCAATGGATATCCCAAACATGGAGCTCACAGGCTCAACAATAATATAGTGTGTCACAATACAAATATGCCCTAGGGAAGGCTCTCATCATCTCCTC
>VDFB02237053.1:0-23855 GCA_007258455.2 Sequoia sempervirens
TTCTCCAATATATATTTTAGGCAAGGTTGAATTGTTTTTCGTTTTTTTTGTTTAGATAAAGACTTTAGTATATATTATCATAATTAAAATATAATTATATAATAAAAAATAAATTATAAATAATATTATTATACTACTTATTATTATTTTATATTATATTCTTTAATAAAACTATTAAATACATATATAAAATTATTATAATTAATAAATAATAATTACTATATTTTTATATACTATAAAATATAATTAATATAATATATATATTTTATATAATAGATTATGTCAATAGAAAACTATATGTATGTTAATATGTTAGAGAGTATGTGTTTGTACATGGATGGGCTGCAAATTCTACTTACATATGGCTCGATTAAACGATTAATAATAATAATATATATATATATATATATATATATATATATATATATATATATATATATATATATATATATATATATATATACGCTGATCTTTTCTAAGCTCTTTTGACACCAAACGGTGTAGATTATAATGGACCACAATTAAATGAATCTCAGTCATTCATCTTTTAATTTAATTTCAATAATACTAATTTTCACTATTGAACCAAAGGGTTAAGTGTTTGAGGTGAATCTCACAAGACCAAAACCAAAGTGAAAAGGCATGTAACATAAGAAAGACACCATCACCAGATATTATCAATGAACCATAACATAACTAGTTTTGTTTTTTTTCAGTTGGGAGGACCTCAAGTGGCAAAGAGAAAAACTTTTTATAGACTATGAAAAATGTAAAACAAATTGCTTCATTCAATTTCAACCCACTTGATCTATTCCACAATCTATTGTTTTGTGGTGGTTATGCTTTAGATTTCTTTTCTTGGAGATATAAAATTAAAAAATCTCTAATTGAGGAAAGCATCTTCCACTATTTTTTATCATTTTCAATTGGCATGCTTTGAAGTCAATATATTCATCTTTCATAGTAGGAATAACACGAGAATATGTAATATAAGTATTTTTGAATGACATGTTAATAATAATTATTTTTAAAAATAATAAATTGTTGTGGCTGATGCCCATGCAATGCCTCCTCCTGCTCCCAAATCCTTTCCTACTTCCACCTCTTCCATCCAAGATTGTCACAACACCTTGTTAGCGCAAAATCCTCCATCCACCTCCCACAAATCTTTTCAAGTTGCACTCTACAATGCTAGTAATCAAAAATTATATGGCAATAGTGGAGCGTTTGTTTGAATGGTGACATCTTCCTTTCCTATTCTTCAACAACACGTTGGTGATGATGGCAGGGTTGAAGCCAAAGTTTCACAATTGGCCCCAAGCAAATTTATTGGTTTTGTCTTCGCACAATGACACTCCCCATTCTTCTTCAATGTCTCCTACAATGGTCTCCTTTTGATCTCCACTTGGAACTAACATTGGCGAAGCACTCTAAGTTGACAAAATTGGGTCTTCACCAAAAGCAGACCATGACATGTCTTCTTCAAATGCAAACCCTAGTTTTTTCTCCCTCAAATTTTCAATCTAAATTTGCAACTTTTAATCTAGAATAGTCCAATGCAAGATTTCAAGCATCAAATATCACTGTCATGGAATTTGGGGACGAGGTCTTAAAGGCTAAAAAAGAACATCTAGAGCATACCCTAATCTACAAGTTCCATAATTTTTGGCCTAGCCTTGTTAAGCTTAATTCCTTCTTTCTATCCCAGCATATCTCCTTCTACCTACCTCTCTTTATATATCACTTCCTATCTCTATCGTTCTATCTCTCCATCTATTTATATATTTATCTTTCTATCTCTCCCTCTCTCTACCTCTATATATGTGCTCTCTACCCCTCTCTATATATCACTTCCTATTTCTCTGTCCTTTTATATTTATCGGTTCCATCTCTATTTATCCCTCTTTCCTCTCCATATCCTTCGATCAATATCCATCTCCACCTCCATCTCCATCTCCATCTCTATCTCTAATTCTATCTTCCTCTCTATATTTATCCCTATCTCTATCTTCTTACGCCTCTCACTCTCTCAATTCTCCCTATCTCTCCATCTCTTTATCCATCTATCTATCTCCCTCTCTATCCCTCTATATATTTATCTCTTCCATCTCTATCTATCCCTCTCTCCTCTCTCTTTTATCTCCCATTCTCCTTCTCTCCTTATCCTTCTCTATCTCCGTCTCTATCTCTATCTTCCTCTCTATCTCTATCTCCTTATCACTCCCTCTCTCAATCTTCCACCCTATGTCTTCCTCTTTCTATCCAAATCTCTCCCTCTCTCTTTCCCTCTCTCTGTATTACTAGTAATGGGGCCTGATTATCTTCCTGATTCAGAGGTTTTATTTTAGTCATGTTTGGATCCCTATAAGTGGATGCATAGTTGATTTGAAGGTATCACTTCTCTATTGAGACATTTTTTGCACAAACATCATTTGCTAAATGGCCTACCAATTGACCTCATGTACTGCATAAATGTATTAAAAAAATAGGTCAAAAATTATCCTAATTAAACTTCCACACACCTTCAACGTACCCATTGCACACAGTAAGGTGCGATTGCTAGTTAAATAGACTTCGCTTGTCATCCCTTTTGTAGAGGGAAATATCCGTTTCATAGGCTTAATCTAGACTAACCTGATAAGATGGACATGTCCTCGTAAACCCTCATCTTTGTTTGAAATAGGAAAAGGCTTGTGTAAGGCTTTTTCCCCTTATATTTATAATTTATATAAATTAAAGGAAAAAAATATTAATTTATATATTCTTTATGTAAAATATATAAGAGATATCATTCTTGAATTTTCTATTTTAATTGGATTTTATAATTCTTGTCAATTTAATAATTTTATAAATAAAATACAATAATTTGTATTTAAAGATCTAATTTGTTGCAAATAGTCTAAACATCTAACATCTAACCAAGAGTCTAAATAGTCTAAATATATATAAAATACGCTAAGAGATATCCTTCTTAAGGCGCCTATTTTTCAATCAAATTTTCACATAAAAAAATTGAATAGGCACCTCGATAAGGATATCTCTAGGTGTATTTTATATATATTATTAAATATATATATGCTAGTAGCAGTCCCAATGCAACTTGTAATATCTTAAATAAATTATTTATATATTTATATATTTTATATTAAATTATTATAATAATTAATATATTATAATATGATAATTTACTGTTTGTAATTCAATTTTAAAAAATAATATATTATAATAAAAATATATTTTATCATCAATATTTAGTTAGGATTAGGGTTAGGGTTAAGGTTAAGAGATATAGGTAGAGTTAGGGTTAGTTCTAGAGATATAGTTAGGGTTAGGGTTAGGGTTATAGTTAATAAATAGTCAGTATTAGGTTATAGTTATGTTTTGGATCAAGTTTAGGGATAGGATTATGGTTAGGTTGGGGTTAAGAGATATAGTTAGGGTTAGAAATACGATTTACATTATGATGAGGGGTCAAGGTTTGCATCAAAATTGGGGTTAGGGTTAGTATTAGGATTGCAATGAAGTTTAGGGGTAATAGATATAGTTAGGGTTGGGGTAATAATTGGGGTTAAGGTTATCAGGATTAGGGTTATAGTTATGTTCTCGATCAAGTTTAGGATTAGGATTATAGTTAGGTTGGGGTTAAGAGATATAGTTAGGTTTAAGGTTTAGGTTAGGATTGGGGCTAGAGATATAGTTCAGCTTATGGTTAGGGTTAAGAGATATAGTTAGGGTTAGAAATATGGTTAACATTAGGATGAGGGTTAGGGTTTGCATCAAAATTAGGGTTAGGGTATGAAGAATAATTTGGGATTAGGGTTAGGATTAGCATTAGGATTAGGTTTGCATTTAGGTTTAGGGTCAAGTTTAGGGTTAAGAGATATAGTTAGGGTTGGGGTAATAATTGGGGTTAAGGTTATCAGGATTAGGGTTATAGTTATGTTCTTGATCAAGTTTAGGGTTAATATTATGGTTAGGTTGGGGTTAAGAGATATAGTTAGGTTTAGGGTTTAGGTTAGGATTAGGGCTAGAGATATACTTAAGCTTATGGTTAGGGTTAAGAGATATAGTTACGGTTAGAAATATGGTTAACATTAGGATGGGGTTAGGGTTTGCATAAAAATTAGGGTTAGGGTTAGCATGAAGAATAGTTTAAGATTAGGGTTAGGAATAGCATTAGGATTAGGGTTACATTTAGGTTTAGGGTCAAGTTTAGGGTTAAGAGATATAGTTAGGGTTAGGGTAATAGTTGGGGTTAAGGTTATCAGGATTAGGGCTAGGGTTAGGGTTACGAGATATGCTTAGGGTTAGGGTTAGGGTTAAGGATAAGGTTAAGGTTAAGGCAAGATATATAGTTAGGATTAGGGTTAGGGTTGATATTTAGTTAAGATTAGGGTTAGGTTACAAACAAGGCAAGGAGATTATTAGAGATCATTCATTTGAATGTATGTAGGCCAATAGATGTCGACTCTTTGGGTAAATCTTAGTATCATGTATCTTTCATTGATGATGTCTCAATATGCACTTGGATTTATTTTTTGCATTCTAAATCTAAATTTTTCAATGAATCTAAGTGCATCTTGAGACATCATCAATGAAAGAGACATGATATGAGATTTACCCAAAGAGTCAACATCTAGGTATTGGTCCAACCATATTTCATATAAGAGAAACAATAGTATACATAAACCATATCTTCAAAATTAGAAGATAAATTTCTCAATAATGAATCATTTCCTTATAACATCTCGTCACTAATGGTCATCTTTTGTACCTTTGAGTAAAAATTTTTGAAGTGAACTTGGTCTGGAATATCCACTTTCATTTCACAATGTTCTTCCCCTTGGGATAAGTTGTTCCTAACCATATTTCCTTTAGGAGAAAGATTAGTACATACTAACTTTATATTAAAAATTAGTATATAATTTTCCCAATAACCAATTCCTTTCTTATTAGAATATCCCAATACCACTAAGTTTTCCTTCTACTTCCCAAAAGAACCATTTGAAGTGAATTTATTCTACAATATCCACCTGCATTTCATTATTTTCCTTCCCTTAAGATAGGGTGTATATTCCCAAGTATGATCCTTCATCATGGACTACACTTGTATTCTATAGACTACTCCATTTCACCTTTTCCTTAGGTTCCACATAATTTTAGAACAAAAGTATTCATCACTCTAGTCATTCAAAAATTCTAGCATTCTAATTTTCACTATAAGTCCTCCATCTAGCAATATCATTCCTCGTGTGCCTTGTCACCCCTCCCCTCACCTCACCCATTTTCCTCAACATCCTTGAGTATTAATTTAGTAGAATATTTATGAATAATCTCCATATATAATTAGGAGATTCATGTGTCATAACGACCTAACATGTGGGGCCAAATTCATCTTCATCTATTGGATCACCTCTCAAACCTCTTTCGACAACTATAGCCTTATCCAATGTTTCAACTATAGTAAAGAAAATTGTCACCATTAAAAATTTCACATTATGTTTTGTCCCCCTAATTTCCTAAAGTATGCATCTCAAGGCCTATTTTTACCATTTTCGAAGGATTGCAAGCATTGAACAAATGCATTCATCTAATCCTTTACCCCAACACCTTAAATTTTTGTAAATACGGTTGGGACTCATTTGCCATAATGGGACTTACATACCCAATGGGTGCATTATACCACTACTTCATTTCCCTCCAAATTTGGACATGTCAATGGTGGCATTGTAACATTTGAATTTCCACTTGAAAATTTTGGATATTGGGATTTACTTTTTGGGAAATTAAACAAATTCATTTAAATACCTAGTCTTTTCACCATTTGAAACTACAACACAAATTGGAAGATAATTTATGATCAAGCATTATTGTCAAGAGTAGCATTTTAGAGTTTATTGGAGCAATTCAAGATCCAACATCATGTCAAAGTTCATGTGTGTTCATGTTGTCATTATTTTATAAAGGTTAACATCTTTTTTTAGGTCTCCAAAGCATTCAAGCAAGCAAGATCCAAATGCTTGAGGTGATTTGTATGACTTTAGTCCTTCAAGGAAGCCATTGAAGGTGGTGAGTTGCAACACTTTGTTGATTCATCATTCATTCCTTTATATTATCATTTATCCATTGACGTTTGCCATTGTGGAAGTGGGAACACTTACCTAGGGTTTGATTGAGGCAAGCCCCTATATGGCGCAATATAATCCCTCTCTTTAAATTATTGGTGTGAATATATGTCTTGTATCTAGTAATTTATCTCACCAGGGACTTAGAGGACTAATTCACATGTTAAATTTACTTAGGATATAAGATTCTTTCTAGAATTCTTAGTTGGCTTTTCTAGAACTTTTCTTATCTAGCTTTTATGCTTGAATCTTTAGCTCTTACATGAATGTGCAGGTTACAAGTTTGAAGAGGGTTAAAGGACAATTGAAGGAAAATTATCCATTGTCGCATTTGTTGTCAAAAACCTTGTCAAACCACGAAAACTCACCTACAAAATTTACTGACGAAATTCTGACAACTCTGCAAGTGGAAACAAGGATCTCATATCTACCACCAGAGGACCCCAAAAGTTTAGCAGGATACCCCTACAAGGACTTAGACACCCCTTGGTGAATATGTCCTTCTATAGTGCTTGAAACAAGTTTTTCTAGGTTGGTACATATCACTCTGCACTTCCTAGATCCACCTGTAAATTACTGTTTTCATCTGTCAGTTGTCAGGGTCTTGCATTTTTCATATTAGGGCACATAATTTAATTAGGTTAATCATCCCAAATCATTTCCAAATAATTCCCATCCTCAATTAGATGTAGATCCAGGTTTGATTGGTTCACCTTCAAGGTTGTGAGTTGATCTAATCACGTTGTTGCTCTACATCTTAATGTAACTTGGAAAAAAGCCCCTTTGCATCTTAGGTTCTTTGCATTTAAGACCTAGGATCCATTTTTCTACATTACATCAACCATCAAGAAACCTCCTCAAATTATAAAGGCTTCTCAAATCTTAACGACAAGTTAACGTCAAAAATTAAAACTAGGTACCTCATTGTAATCTACACCAAATCTATATGTTAATGGGAGTATCAATACAACAATTGCCCTAATAATATGACATCTCTTTGAAGGATAATATTTCTCTTAACTAGATCCCATAAAATGTAGGCTTTCAGATCTTTTGTAATCTTGTCAAAATGCACTTATCACTCATATTAAGAATCTTCTTCCTCTTTCATTTGGAATATGGGCACAAGAAAAATTACAAAAAAAATCATACAATATGATAGTCACATCTCTCATTATATTGGCGAAAGTCATGTTTACAATACACTTATGCATATTTTTGTTTATGACCTTTAATGACATGTGTGTCCTAATTTTTGCAAGGAAAAAGTTTCTCACCATGATGTGTGTATTAAAATAATATTGTAATATTTTTTTATAATGGTCAAATAAGTAGTTTTTTGCAATGTCGCAACTATGCATCTCTGTTGGAGCTAAGGCATCCTATCCTATGAATGGATGTGATTCCCTTGGACACAATTTCAAGAAAAAACATCAATAATGCATCAACGGGGATTTGCAAGGTGATCAACCTCAATTTGATTTGGGCAATGGGGTGGCGGTGTTGCTTGTGGACTGGAGAACTGGGTGAGTAGCAATAGACATTGAGCTCCATCCATTGGCTCAACCTTTCAAATGCACCAACACCACTCCCACAGTGATCCTGGGTGAATAAATTGTGTGAAGTACCTAAGAATGAATCTTTATTTGCAAAAAAAGGTTTGATTGAGAGGTTCAAATGGTTTTGACCGAGCCTCTCTGAGCTACAAAAATGGATAACAAAAACATGGAGCCCTATTTTGAAAGGTGATTTCCAAATATACCCTTGTACAGGGGTATTTTTACTGGTTTTTAACAAAGTTCAAGATCGCCACAAGATTCTCTATGACTATCAATGGAGTTGTGAGGAGCACTTGCTTATGTTGAATCCTTGGTATCCTTCTTTCAACCCTTGATCTAAATCCTTCCCGACTGTTCAATTTGGGTAAGAATTCTAACCTTCCACTTCAATTTTAGTTTGATTCCTATTTTGAAGTTGTGGGAAAGTTTCTATATGTTGATGAGGGCTCATCAAATTATCAGTATATAACATATGCTCACATCTTGGTGGAGATTGATATTATGAAGGATCTTCTGACACATATCTCCCTTAAAAGTGCAGATAGGTGTTGGAACCATATGTTAGATTATGAGGGGATACCTTTCTGTTGGTGCAAATGTTTCAATTCTGGTCACATTGCTACTCAATGCTCCAAACGAAAAAAAATGAAAGGTAACCCATGATGTGGAAGAGTATTTTGAGTTTGAAGAAATTAGAGACCCAGATAGAGTTAGATTTGCTAAGACAAGATTGAACCTGGTCATGCTTCAATCTGGTGGAGAGAAATTCAATTGGAAAGAGGAAGAAAAACAAAGGAGAAAATTATAAGGTGGGATAAAATGGTAGAAAAAATGAAAAGGCACTTCATACTAGTAGATTATGAGTTAGACTTACGTAAGAGGATGCAAGGAATGGAACAAGGAACAAAAATAGTGAAGGAGTATACAGAGGAGTTCCATAGGATTCTTATCCGAACTGGGCATCCAGAAGCCACCAAAGAGAAGGTTGCAAGATATATCAATGGTTTAAGGTTGAGCATCCAAGAGGAGATGGAATTGTTGAGAGTTATAACCATGGAAGATGCATACCAAGTTTCCTTGAAATTTGAAGAAAGAGAATAAAAGGTTTGAAAATAAACAAAGAGAAAGAGACTGTGAAGATGAGGTTGAAGGAATGTCATATGGGGAAGATAGTAATCAGAAAAAAGAAGACCAAGGAAGCAGCAAAAAACAGAGGTATGATGGTTCTTATGGTCCTAGGGATCAAGATTCAAGAGGTAGAGGAAGATCAGGTAGAGGTTTTCGAAGAGAAACCTTTCGAGGAACTTGTTTCAAGTATGGAGAAGGTCATAGAGCATATGACTTGTCCTCATGAAGAGGAAAGACCAAGAAGAAAGACTGAAAATCATAATAGAGCAGCAAAAATAAAAAGAGAAGATGCACACTCAACACATTTCAAAGAGGTGGAAAATGGTGAAACTTTAATGGCAAGGAGAACCCTGTTGAATGAAGATGATGAATCAATTCAAAGAAATATACACTATAAGGGCTTTCACTTCATATTTCTCTATCTTAGAGAAATATACGCTACAAGGGCTTTCACCTCATATTTCGTCTTCTCAGAGAAAGATATGCTACAAGGGCTTTCACCTCATATTTCTATGTCTTAGAAAAATATACGCTATGAGAGATCAGTTTGTCATTCTGTCCCTATCATAGGGAGAATATCTTGATGATGTTGTGACTCCCTCTGAAGTTGGATAGCTTTCCTTAGCACCATTTTTTATCCTGCCATACTTAACCTGATTTGAGTAGATTCTTCAAAACTACTCTCTCCACCACTGCGAGAACCCTGCCTCGGCTTCCTTCACTAAGTTGATCCATCCTTTCGATACAAAACCTTGCATACTACTTGGTTGGGTTCAAGCTACACCTTTTTGCACTAACTAAACTCAGCTCCAAGTACCCACATCAACCTCCTGACCTTCTCATCCAAGGTTGTCTGCAATGCTTGCCCCAGTGGAACGGCCTCCATCCCACACTTCCAGCACTACTCCTAGCAGCACCCCCAAACATTCTGGCATACTTTCTCTAGATTCTACTTCTACTTTTTAGTGTCCAAAACACGAGTGCAACTCAACTTACGCCTGTTGATCCACTTACTTTGATTCGTGTATCTCTAGATACTCTGCCTCTTCATTTCCACCTCCAAGATGGTTCTACTACAAACCCACCTGAGTCTGCCTTGGTGCCTTCCAAAGACACCCCTTCTTGCATTACTTCACTCATATTGAGCATCCTCAAACTTTGTTGTGTTTCTTCTGCATGCCCATTACATTGCCTCTTTGCATGCCTCGTGCCCAATTTTGCTTGCAACACAGCACCAAAAAGCTCCATTTTGTTGAGGATTGTACGGAACATAGAACTCCCTCTTGATCTCAGAACCTTAATCCTCTTCCCAAACATGTTCTCAACTTGTGTCTTGAATTCTCAGAATCTATCAAGGACTTCCTCATACTCCTTAGATTTGACAAAGTGGTAACCAATCAGTGCTTTCATAGTATTTTGAATTCATGCAATTTTACATAAATTCTCATACTCAATTGTCGTTAGCAATCTCCCATCATAGATACTTTTCTCAATCTAAATGCCAAGCAACCTAGCATTGCATCCTCGGTATGCGCTATTAACAATCCTAACAGGTCCCCCAATCTGTAGGATGACCGACTCAAGTTCTTCCTGATCAACCCTAAGAACATGGCCAGTCTCAATCATCTTAATCTCCCCGGCGTATTTCTCAATTACCTTTAACACAACCCCCTTCTGCTCATAATATCCTTTCTCAGCCAAACCTTTGCTTATGACCTTCACTACAATTCCTTCAGAGAGCCAATAATCTTTCTTGTTCATTTTATCCTTTGCGCGCTCTTGCACCCTCATAAGGTCTGCCAGAGCAGCAGCTCCTTCGTCAGCCTTGCTCCCATTACTTTCTTTCTTATCCCTAGGGTTTAGATCCCCAAACTAAGAGTTTCTAGGATTTCATTGGCTTAGTCCCCCATTACTTTCTTTCTTAGTAAATAATTTTTGTCCTCCCTAAACCATGAGTCGACACATCGACACATCATGCATGATCTGGCATTAGTATTAAAATTGAGAAGTTGCTCCCGATTTCTTCTTAATGTCTCCAAATAATATAACACGGATTGCTATCTTTTTAAAACTCTCGTTCTTCAACAGAATACTTTGCTTGAAACTGCACATTGGCACGTAATTACAACAGGTAAGAATTTTGCGAATCACTAAGCTGCTTAGTCACTAAAGATTATAAACTGGTGCCACCAAGAAAGCACACAACTCCGACAATTCAAGTTTTCCATCTTCCACCACAAATTACTTTATTACATCAAGGCCCAAGCATTAATAAACCATGACGCCTTTTCATATAAATTTCAATCAATTCTGAATCAAATGAACATCTTCAACTCTTAATAATTTTCCTCAGTCCACGTTGGCTCTATTCTGCTCCTCACGCCATCCTCTTGAATACTAAATACTTTAGACAAACAACGATTCCAATTAGACCTTAGCTTCCCCCCTCCTGCCATATCATCACCAAACTAGATATCCCTATGATTTGACAATAGTTCAAAGTAGCCATTGATATGAACCGAAAGACCTTTTATCTCTTTCTCCAGTCCTGTTTGCAACTTGGCAGCTACACCTGCCCATGGAATGAAACTACGTTCTCTGTTTTCCAAAGAGAGAGGCTTAGTTTTAGCATTTACACCTCCCAAACATTCACTCACCATCCACAGATCTGACTTTACAGTAGTATCACTTGAAGTCATTATAATTTTTCCACAACTCCAAGGTAACTGTGATTTTGGTGTCTTCTGCAATTTTTGAATGAATTTCTCTTTGCCCATGCCCACCTTGCAATCGCCATAAATAAAATCAACCATCACATTTGTTGGACTAGGTTGGTTCTCCAATACATCAACAGGAAGCTTGCATTTGTGTAGACGGATGAGAAAAGTGATAGTCACATCCAAAATGCATATATGGTGAAAATTGGTCAGGAAATTGTTCCAATATGCCTCTGCCAACAAATCTGATCCTCAGGCCAAGATGGGATGGAGTAATCCCTGGAAGATATGAGGCATAAGGATCAAACATCACAAGAAATTCAATCCAACCTTCCAATAGCAAATGGCTCTTCAAGTTACTGTCTTGCCCAGTGCGTGAAATGGCATAAAGATCTTGAGTTGTAAAGACAAAATTATTGAAACAGTATAAGGCAGGCCCCTGCCAATCTGCCATTTGTGGAGAAAGAATGGATGAAGTCCCATACTGAGTTTTATCCAATAGAAAGCAAACTTCAGAAGCTCTCGCATCATCTGCATTTTGTACAAGTTCAAATAAAATTCTAGGACCATCTGCACACATTTCAACTATATGCTTCAGCCTAGTTGTTAAGGCCTCATGCTGACCAAAGGCCTCTGCTGCCCCAGACAAGCCCAAGTTCATGGAATCGGCACTCTCTGCAAGCAATAATCTATGGATCGAGTAGACACCAAGTCTCTCTGCAACATCATTTGATGTGTTGCCATGCACAAATTTGGGAACCTTTTTGTTTGCTGTCAAAGTCACAAGTGATATGCTCCCTGAGGTACTCCATTCATTAGGGCTAGATAACCGAGGAGCATCATTGAAGACAATTTCTGTCACAGGCATAAGAATAGATGAGACATCAAGAATGTAGCATGCTATCTATTTGTCATGAACCTTGGCATCAGCGAAATATTGCACACTTAGGGTTGTTGCTCTAAGTTCATGTGCATTCAAAGGACTACCTTTCTTATTTATGATTCACTATCTGATTTGTTTTCTTGAACCTTGCTTTGATACCGTGTTGTTTTTAGATCAGATATGAATAGTAAGCAAAGAAATACACACAGAATTGTGAACATAGAGATTTTACCCTGGGAAAACCCTTCTACTCAAGGGAGAAAAACCCAACAACAATTTACTCATAAAATATCAGATACATTAGTGCAAAAAAATCGCACTTGAGAATCATGCCAAGAAGGCAGAATACAATAATATAAACCAGCACTGGAGTAGTTTGAATTTCTGAGCAAAAATAGACCTCCTTCTTGAGCAGCGAATTTTCTTCTTAGTCACAAAGATATGAATGAATTTAATTGATAATTGAATGAGAAGAATCTTCCTTCTATTTATACAAATCCAGCCAATATAATTTATGCTTTGTGATTTGGCCGACCCAACAAATATATAATTAATTCAGACTTGTCTTTCTCTTGAGCCGACCTAGCAAATACAATTTCTGTTTGTGCTTTCACTTGAGCCGACCTGACTTTTGGCTTACTTCCCGAAGCTACCAAAAACATCAACATATTTGCTAACAATGGTGCAGATCTAGTATGTATGCCTAAGTAGCCTCTCATTTTTAGCAACTTAGTCTTACCAAACACCTTTTATGCAGACCTAACCATCAATTTTGCTGAGAATTTGAGATTGATCAAATGTTCCCCCAACCATCAATAATTCATTCAACCTTTTTTTTTTCACTATAGACCCTGATCATTACAAGGGTGGCAAACTATGAAACTACCTTAATCATCATAGATTCTTCCAACCATGTTTCAATTGTTGTCTCTTACTATAGATATATGTTCACCAAAAACAAGTTGACACTATACCAAATGTTACCTCATTGTCCTTGTTATCAATTCAGATTGCACCCGAACGCTCGATTAGTTAAATCTAGCAATCTGTTGAAACATGGAATGATTCTCAGGCCTGTGGGTTGCCTAATTTTGAGAATCAATCTCCAGAGAGGGCTGGTTCCCTGATGAAAAAAACTTCCTAAAACTAACTGACTTGGCTGGGAAAGAGAAAGAGAGCCTGCTTGAACTGAAATCCTAAAGCTACGAGAGGTGATTGCACCTAAATGATAATGTCCCTGCAAATATGACTCACAATAAACTTCTTAAAAACTCAAATCTACACAACCAGATTCAATAATTTAATCACTTGAATGATTTAAACAAAGGCTTTGATCTAATGCAATATTGAGGGAAAACAAGTTTTCACGACAAAATGTATTAATTTATTAATAAGCACAGTGGATAACCAGTGATTTTAAACTGAATTGCATACAGATATATGAAAAAGACAGAAAAAATCAGAGGTTTCAGAACTGAAACACAGTAATTCTTCGATCAGATTCTTCACAAAACGATGCTCGGAATCTAGAAGGCAAACTCTAAAGTATTGAACTCAAAGGAATCTTCTGCATTTACACACTTTGAACCTGTAATAAAACTGCTGTATTAATCTGAAAGCTGAGTTACAAGATGATCTTCTTTGCTGAAGGCAAAGGCAGAAAACAAGAACTAGAATGAAAAACAGTTAAGTTTTTCAATATATACAAAAACCTTTCCAAAAAGGCATGCAAAAAGAACTGGAAGTCCAAACTCCAGAAAAAGGTGATAATTCCAAAGCCAAATCGAGCAGAAGAAAATATCCCTGAAAAGGAGGCCCAAAACCATGCAAAAATAAACCCAAATAAGCTCAAACTCACTGCCAAGTCATAACTGATACATGCACTATCCCAACTGAACTGCAACTCCCTGAAAAGTGGCCTTAAAACATGCAAAACTGCCTCGTTTTTACCGATTTCGCCCATGGGAAATGAAACTCCAATTTCATTATCATGTGCATGATAAAAATATCTCTTACTTTCAGTTAACTTCGCTAGCTCTAAACATGGATTTATAATGTCTTTTATTTGCATGTTTAAAATGACTAATTTATTAAATGATTTAAAGTGAATCATTTAATAAATTAGCCCTTCATTGAATAATGCAAATAAAAAGAAAAAATACATAAGGTTAAAATGAAAACTTAAACCCCTTTGAAAATGGCCGACCACTATGCATCAAGTATTAAACTCGACCACATTATTGACAAATCTTTTGACTGGGAAATGAATAAAACATCATGATTTTAATAAAATCATTGTCAGATATTCAAAAGCATTTTTTAGGGTGAATAACAAAAAGTCATCGAACCCTAAAATCCCATCATTATCACATTTCGACCCTGAAGTTTCTGGAAGAAACTGGCTGCCACTCTGAGTAGGGTTTCAAGCTCGACTTCCACCATTTTCTGTCAATTTCCATGATCTTTTGAAAGATTCTGGGCGTAACAGGTAAGATGAAACTCATTCGCCACAAATCTGAGCACTTTTTGGGCATTTACATGTCTTTTTTTGTGTTATTTAATAGGCACGACTATGATGATATTCTGACATTTTGTCATCTGCACCTATTCTCTGTTGAAATTCCTTGCCATTGAAGTCGATGCTTGAAGAATAATCTAAAGAAAGCCATGTATGAGAATGAACTCTCATAAAAAAAAAAACGTGGTAAGCTTCCATCCTTCTGTCATTGAATTTTTAACAAAATATCTCAGTTAAGAATTGACATAATCATCGGATATTTCTGTCTTTGGCCGCGGCTACCCTTATACTAGTGATTTCTTAGCAATTTCTGGGCTTTGACAATGTATTTGTGATGAAAGGCGGCGCCATATCACTGGTTAACTTTTGAAAATAACCAACCTACATTTATTCTTTTGTATTCTGGATATAAAGCAAGCTTTTGAGAGCTCTCTCAGTACAAAACGAGTTGATACATTAATCATATATTTTCCTCAGTAAGAACCCCATCTGGGTATATGCAAAATTCTTCTTCAGGCGCATGACAGTAAGATTCTTTTCTGCTTTCTGGGTACTACAAATAATATTCTATTTTTTTGTATTTTCTGCGTTTGAAACTTCAAAAATTCATAAAAACAAAGAGAATGCATTCTCCAGTTTGAAAACTTATCTGGGTATATTTGAAAACTCTTCCTCAGGCTTATGAGCTTGACTTCTAGATCTGGGTAATTTGCTTTTCTAATGTATCTTCTGAAGCATTTATTTCTGACATATCCCTTGATAAGAAAGGTCGTGGCTCATATTCGTGCTTATTTTATGGCTCTTGATTTATGGCCTTTGAAGAAAATTCACTTTTCCATGTCTGGGTTTCATTATAATAGCTGAGCATAAGAAACCATCATATTATTCCATTCTGGGCGCAGAAATTTCTGTATATAATTCTACTTTCCACTGTCCACGGCTTGAGGCATTTCTGTGTTGGCTTGACTTTGATATATGACTTGATTCATGCCTATAGGCCGAAACTTTTGAAGCGTAAATGTTCTATTTTACAAACCATGTACTTCTGATTGCACTGTCCTTCAATCATTAAAGAACACTTACAATTTTGTATATTTACCTTCCATTTATGTCATTGAAACTGCCATGGTAAATGCCCTTTCTTGACAGGAGGTGACTGCCAACAACATATCTGTCTTATACTAGTAATGCACATTTCATTGCTTACTGTTGATTTTTAAAGAAATTCCTTTTGAAAATTCCTCACCTTGTCATGAAACAGTGGCTGGGCACAGCTTGGCACACTGGGTATTTATCATTTAAAATGTTGTCTCTGTTATGATGCTGGAATTATATCTTTTCAAAAGAAACAATGAAAAAACTTGAACCATTACTACCTCCTGTAGCATATAGCATAGACTCAAGCTTCCTTGTATACGAACTGCTTCCTTGCTTCTTTTGTTTCCTGCATTCCTTTTTTCAATTTTGTATTTGAACAGTTATAGAATCATTTCAAATACCTATGCACAAATTTTGTATTTAGATTTTATGCTGTGCATAATTCGTAAGCACTTTCCTTTCATTTGTGCTGGTCTTAATCACCAAAATTGATGTTTTCCCAACCTCTAATATTTAGATAACCCTGTTCATGATTATACTATGTATGCCTCTGTGCTATTTCTCAAGCTCACTTGGCGCAAGATAATGAACCTCTTTTGTTCCCCAAATCATGGCTGCACCTTATGATGGAAACACACTCAGCAATATGTGCCAGAATATAACATTAGCTTGAAACATTAGATTGCTCTGTTTGGTAAAAGATAATGTATATCTGCATCTTTTATTATTATCAAATGTTGATTCAAAACAGAATTTGCTGCCTTCATAAAAAATAATGATTTTTATGCTCTGTATAAATCACTGATTGTCTTTTCATTTCCCCATTGGACATTCTATTTCACAATGAGAAAGTGTTACATTTGTATTACCTTAACAATGATTCTTCAACTGTAAATGCTTTACTAAAACATCAAAACAGCATTGTTCTCGACATTGTAATTGCTGAACATGGAAATTCTCCTCATAACGTTGGAACTAAATTGTTATCTTGAGTCTTCTGTAGACTGTGCATGCACTTGATGGTGTAAGAAACAAAATAAAATGTTGAATGCTCTATTTATCTGCCATGATACTTTACTGTTCCTTTGATTTGTGAGCAAAAGACAAATGCTCAGTCAGTTCCGTCATGCTGATTTAGACTGTTTTTATCATTTGATATTACAGTACTGTATTCCTTTCTGGCTCTATAATTGAAAACCTGATATGCCGGGCTCAACCCTTGTGGGAGCCCGTTTTACTCCACATATCAGCTGAAATGAATTCGAATATGAAAAACCTGCTCCTGCACACTGAAACAAACATGTTAGCAAAATAAAAGAAGCTGAAAGCTTCCATTGCATTATGTTTTTCTGCTGATTTCTTGCAATCATCTGATGAATGCTCGGTTTAACGCAAATTACATTTCTGTCTGTAGCATAGGCGTAAGGCAGAAAGTAACTCACTATTGCTTAGAGTATAACTCTAATATCATTTATTAATGATTTTGCAGGTATGCGGAGCGATGAAGCGAGGCTGCAACTGCTTGGATGCTCGATGGCTAGAAGCACCAACGAAGTGATTCGCCGTTACAGGCAATGATGAATTGCTTTCTTTTTTACGCTCATGCTATTTACAACAGTGTGGTCTGTGTTTAGATTTAGTATTCATCTCTTGATTGTCAGAAACAATGTTAGTTACTCTAGCGGCTTGTGCGAGATTCAGCATTTTCACGAAATGAATAAAAGTATTATTATGCAATTTTCCTTAATTTTCTGTTTTAAACATTTGCACAACAAACTTATGACACATTTGTAAGATGATCTCAATGATGATCAACGAACCCTTTATCAGCAAAATTTGAAAACACATTTAAAATCCTTCCTGTACCTATAATAGCTGAACTTCATTCAGCTCTACCTATTGAGCATAGAGTGAAAAAATAGGTAACAAATTGGCGACCTCTGCGGAGTGTTTGCCTGCTAAACACAATAGACCAATTGCCTAGCATATTCATTGGGCATGGAATCCTTCTCTGCTCTTTGATTTTCTAAAAATTGTAACTCAGCACAAACAAAAACTGAAAGAAACTACTAAAATTCTGTTTATGACAGAATTTGAAAAACAGGTGCAGCAACTGCACTTATTGAAAAACAGAAAAACTGAAATGAACTGTGCCAGCATGCACTTATTGAAAACATAATAAAACTTGAAAGTTATTCTACTATGTACAGATGAAAGCCTGAAGCTTAATAACACTGCTTCAAAAGAATCTCGTTAACAGGGATTGGCAATACCTCACCATCCAGCTTTGAGAGTTGGAAAGCATTGTGTTCCTTCTTTGTTGTTATAACGTAAGGACCATCCCACATGGCGTCAAACTTAGAATGTTTTCCAGGCCTGCTCTTCAACTCGTCCCATTTGAAAACTAAGTCACCTTCATTGAAGATTCGTGCAACCGATTTTCTGTCGAATGTCTTTTTCATTTGAGAGTGATGAATTTGAAGCCTCCTGAAAGCTTCGTTCTTGGTCTCGTCCAACTCTGTTAACTCAGCAAGCCTAACTTGCATTGGCTCCTCTTCAAGCAATTCCAATTCCTTCATATAACTCAGAGTTGGAAACTCTATTGATATAGGCAGCTTGGCCTCCTTACCATAAACCAAAACATACGGTGAAAAACTTGTTGACCGTTTTGGTGTAATTCTATCAGCCCAAAGGGATAATTTAAGCTTGTCATGCCATGACCTCTGATTATCTACAATTGTTTTCCTGATGATCTTTATCAGATTTTTATTTGTTGATTCAGCTTGTCCATTACCTTGAGGGTAATAATTGGACGGAGTGTTCAAATAAACATTATTTTTTACCGACCAATCTGAAATTCTTAAGCCAACAAAAGCTAAAGCATTATCTGAAATAATGGACTCGGGAGTACCAAACCTGGAAACAATGTCTTGATAAAAATTTAGGACTGAAGTTTCATTTGAATCTTTTAAAGCAACTGCTTCCGTCCATTTTGTGAAGTAATCTGTTGCTGTCAAGATCCACTTGTGACCTGCACTTGACGGTGGGTTAATAGGACCTATAAAGTCAAGTCCCCACTTCCCGAATGGCTGCTCAACCTGAATTGGATTCAGGGGCAGGGCTGCTAACTTCTGTTTTCCTGCAAAAAGTGAACATTTAGCACATTTTCTGACATAAACATGTGCATCTTTGAAAAGATCTGGCCAATAATAGCCTGCCCTCATAATTTTCAAAGCTGTAGTACGAGGTGCAAAGTGACCTCCAGCAGGTCCATCATGGAATTCCTCCATAATTCTTTCAATCTGATATGGGTAAATACATCTGAGGAATACTCCATTGAAGTCCTTTTTATATAAAACATCATTTATTACTGCATAAGGAATTGCCTGCAATCTATAATATCTTCGTTTAGATTTATCCATACCTTCTGGGCAATCTCCAGTATACAAGTAATGGATCATTTGATGAATCCAATTAGCTGAAACAGCTGAAACAGTAGATTCATCTTCATTTTTTAGAACTGCAGCAACTTCTTTACTGCTGTTTTCTTCATTTTCTGCAAGCTGTTCGCACAGTCCTTTACCTCGAACAAGCTTGGTAACTTTTATGCTGATGTCATACTCCATAACTTTGGTTATCCAGCCTGCTCGCTTGTCATTAATGTCTTTATTCAGCAGAAATTCTTTGACTGTTGGGTGAGCTACCAGCAGATTTATCTTATTATTGGACAGCATATGTCTGAATTTCTTCATACTTCTTACCACGGCAAGTACATGTTTCTCAACGAATGAATATCTTGTTTCATAGTCATGCAAAACTTGACTGAAAAAAGCTATGGGCTGTTCCATACCTTCATTATTTTGCTGACAGAGCATTGCGGAGATGGTATCCACTCCTCCGAATGCGTACAATATGAAATCCTTTTCAAAATCAGGATTTATAAGAGTAGGGGCTGCTGCAAGTGCCTCCTTAATCTGTTCAAAACTGCTCTTTCCTTCTTTTGACCAGCTGAATTGAATATTTTTCTTCAGCATGGCTGTCAATGGCTGTAACAAGGCTGCAACATTTGGAATGAACCTCCTTACAAAGTTAATTCTGCCCAGGAAACTCTGCAAACCCTTTTTGTGAGCGGGCAGTGGTAAAGCCAGTATGGCTGCAATACGTTCTGGGTCAATAGAAATGCCATCCTTTGAAACGATATAACCCAAAAACTTACCTTCATGTACAACAAAAATACTCTTCTTCGGATTTAACGAGATTCCATATTCTCTGCACCTCTCAAAAATCTGTCTAAGTTGACTGAAATGATCATCAGCATTACGTGAGAAAACAGTAACATCATCCAGGTAAACAAGAACAAATTTGTTAATCAAACCTTGGAGAGCCATATCCATTGCTCTCTGAAAGGTAGCTCTGACATTTGACAGTCCAAATGGCATCTTTCTGTAAGCCATCGTACCCCACTTGGTGGTAAAAGCTGTCTTATACTGATCCTCCTCCTTCACCAAGATTTGATTATAACCCGAATACCCATCCAGTAATGAAAACCTTTCTGATCCTGAAACAACTTGCAATATTTGTTCCATTGAAGGTAGCGGGTAGTGATCTTTGAGTGAAGCTCTGTTCAGATCACGAAAATCAACGCACAACCTTATCTCTCCACTCTTCTTCCTGACAGGCACCAAATTTGACACCCATGAAGTGTGCTTGATTGGAAATATTATGCTACCTTCGATCAACTTATTTAATTCTGTTTTCATCAGTTGTTCTAACTTCGGGTTCAGAGGCCTCTGCTTCTGTCTCACCGGTTTTGCATTTGGCTCGAGCTCAATTGTGTGCTGAGCTAATTCGGGATTAAAACCCTTCAAATCTCCATATTGCCAAGCGAATATGTCACTGAATTCTTGGCAAAGCAAGATGAATGCTTGCTGCTCCTCCTTTGTGCAAATCTTCCCAAGCTTAAGGAGCTTGTCCTTGAATATTTCTATTTGTTTGTAATGTTCTTGTTTCACTGTGATACCAGATTTGTCCTTCCTAACCTGGTCATCAGTGTTGAAAATTGATTCAAGAGTCACCAACCCTTTTGGCAGTTTATTAGACTTTAACTGCATGATTTGATCACCATATTGTTGATCAAACTTACGCTGGTTTCCAGCAGAAAACTCAGCCTCCTCCATCAGAAAATGGCATATTTGTTCATCACTATCAAAAATCTGCCAACTTATGTTATTATTAGGTACTGAAGGTCTAACAACTACGTTCACGTACTGCTATACCTCCACATTGTGAATTTCAGCTGGAATATCGAACTGTGATCCTAACGCAGCAAGTTTATCGGCTTGCTTATTCTGAAGTCTGGGCACTGATTGCAAATTAAATGCATCAAACTCCTCAATTAGGTCCCAAACACGATGCTTGTACAATTTCAGCAAGTCATTCTTTGTTAAATTCAGATTTCTGACTTGATTTGCTATTAATTCTGAATCGCCAAACACCTGCAAGCACTTAATCTTCCTTTTTTTGGCCCATTCTAAGCCATGTACTAATGCTTCATATTCAGCAACATTGTTAGAACAGCTAAAAGCAAATCTAAATGCTGAATAATACCTGTCTCCTTCGGGTGAAATCAGAACAGCACCTCCACCAACACCAATTTTACTCCTAGAACCATCAAAATAAAGCTTCCAAAGCTGTTCAAACTGCTGTACTTGCTGTCTTTCTTCCTTGACCAGATTTGGAATAACAGCATCAGGTTCTCAAATCATATAAACGCCCAAACCTACTTCGTCTATGAGATTGAACGGATCAATCTCGTGATTCTCGGCTGCCCACTCATCTAGATTTATGTCTGGTATGCCTTCTATAGGTACAGTGGGGTCGAGAGTCACAGATTGCTCCTCCTGATCATGGAAAGCTAGGTTTGCGTTTATGGGGTTCGGAACATAAGGTTCAATATGGTCTTTAGCTAATGGTTCTGATTTAATGGTAACTCTGGTACCGTATCTGGTTCTGAAAAACATGTGAGACCAGTCTGATGACAAATAACCACCTAACTTTGCAGTGAAATCTCTAGATAAGCAGATGGCAAAGTAAGGTGGGAGATCAATAACATAAATGTCCTGTGGTATTTGAAAATTTGGACATGCATGCAATGTAAGGGGGAGATTTTTGATAACTCCTACAGACTTAATAGCTGTACCGTCTAATTGAACTACCCCTTTTGACAAAGGTTCATACTCGAGACCTAACTTGTCTACCAGCTGCTTGGGCATGATTGAGCTACTTGCTCCACTGTCGATCATGCAGTTATGCACTATATTCTCACCAATTATCAAACTGACATAAAAAGGAAGTGGTTTTACCTCTTTAGCTGGCTGTCCTTGCTTTTGATCTGAACTGTTCACAAGAACACTTGGCTATTCTGTATTCACTTTGTCAGAAATTGATATTTTAGCCAATGCCTCCTGCAAGCTTTCTTTTTTACCAGACAAACGTAATGCATCTATCATGGTGATGCCAACAGTCGTTTTTTTCATATGCTCAACGATATTGAAAGAAGAAGCACCAACCTTTGACCGTACCTTTTGAACAGCAGCGTCTACTTGAGCTGCTTGAGGCTGAAATTGGACTTTGGGCTGCTCCTTTGATGATCCAACTTGTTGTCTTGTTAAAACATGAACATTCTGAGCTGTTGAAGGCTGAACCTGCCCCTGTTGGGCTGTAAAATCTTGATTTTTCTGGTGAATAGCAGGCTGTTTGTCTTTTTCTGCTTGTTGTTTATCAGGGACAGCTTGCTGTCTAAGGTCAAATGCTCTCTTTTTGGCCCTCGTATTGGCTGCAATAGAAGTAGCCGACTGATTTTGACCTTGCACGTGATTAACTCCGCAAAACTCATTTCCTTGCCAGTTCATTATGGCAACGTCAAGGTCAGTTTGCTGTGTTTGTTCACTCTGCTGATCACTATCTTCCTTATTTGTTTGTTCAGGAGCAGCATAACTATTTTGCACCATGAGTGCTTGATTAATCACCCCGTTCATGCAAGTAGCCTGATTATGAGGCTGATTGCAGGGATAACACCAAACATAATCCTGCGCTAAGTTATTCTGTATTGGTATCAGCTCTTTTGAAGAGCTAGCAGCAGCTGGGTTAAATGGTTGATTAGGCCTGAAGTTAAAATTCCTCTTTTGTCCCTGGTAATCAGCTTGATAGGCAGGCCTATTTGCTTGAAAGGATGATTGATTAGGCCTGAAATTTTGACCTTGCTGATTTTTAAGACTTACTAAATTGTTACTCACAGTTTGAAGTAACTTGGCCATTTGCTGTTGGTCATTCATTAACTGCTGTTGGGTATCTTTTAGACCTTGCAAATCAGAATTTGCTGGAACAACATTATTTTGTACTGCTGCTTGGAAACCTAAGGCTGGAACAGCAGGTATAGCGGCTATTGGAGGTACATGGATGGGCATGTATGGCTGTACTTCAGGGAAAATTGGCATAGGAGGTCTTGGGGCAAGTTTACCAGCTTGTATGAGGCAATTTTCAGCTCTAATGGCAATGTCATATGCTGCTGGTAAGGTTAACCCACCCATTGACTATATCATTAAGGCAATATCATTGTGCAATGATCTAAGAAAATACAGAAAAACATGATCAGGAGTAGGCCTTACCGTGGCTGGAATTCGATCCCATGTCCTTTGGAATCTGAAATTAAAGTCCATCATTTGTTCTTGTGGCGCTCTCTTAATAGTCGTCATTTGTTCAACTAGAGATAAATGATCAGACTTGTCTGAAAATTGCTTCGTCAGCTTGTCTCCTAAGTCATCCCAT
>VDFB02237054.1:0-14423 GCA_007258455.2 Sequoia sempervirens
TAATCTTCTAAAAATCAAGCAAACGGGCAGATTCTTGATTTTCTAAATCTTATCTTCAGTTCACATCTTATCTCTTTGATTTTTCGAATCTTGCAAATTAGGCAATCTTATCTTCTTGATTTTTCGAAAATCTTTATTTCTTTAATTAATTTCCTCATTTATTCTCCACCGTCGATCCAATTTTATTCTGACCGTTCGATTAAGGATTTTTCCCTAACCCTAATTAGGGATTCTCAGGTTTAATCTGGATCGTTCATTTTAGGTTCTTGTCATTAATTTATCTTGATCGTCCATTTGAAATGGCCTTTTCTATAAAATGCCATCTTCTTCTCATTTTCAAGACACACAGATGCTAACATTTGGCGTAATTACTATAGGCATTCATTTACTCTCACATGTTCATGGTCATAGGCAATCTTAGTATTTCAATTTTGGCATTATTTTAGACATAGGCATTGGTTTGTAGACATAGTCATTTAGGCATATCAAATCCTTCAAATCTTGTTGTACGGCTTAGGCATTTTAGATTGCTCAAAAGACGAATCTGAGGGCAACATTCTCCAGCAAGCAAGAAGGTATTATGAAAGGGAATCATGGAGGTATCAACAATCAGGTATAATTGTTCTTTCGTCTACTTCCTTTGTGTTTCGTAAAATCTTTGGGTTTCGATTATTATTTATTGTTTATTGCTAACTCTCCAAATTTGAAGAAAACCCTGATTACAATACGTTCCATATATTATTATTTAATTAAAGTAAGGAACTTTAATTTCATCTCGAGCATCCATATATATAAACTAAAAGGATTTATTTTCACTAATTTTTCACATAATGAAATATCTTATCCATTTTAATCGTTCTTTACAATACTTACTTTCATTTTCTTCAAAACACTAAGTTTGAGTAAACAATTTAATTTACAAGCCATTCACTTTCAATCATTGAAACAATTCAAGTCATGAAATTGTGTTCTTCTATATATGTAAAATAGTTCAAATACAAATCATCATGCCATTTGTGGTGTGTGCACCTAGATTCCAACTAGCTTACCATTCGATCTGGATAAACAATCCTACTTCAACCATGTTCTTGTCCTTCAACCTATCACCCTGCAACTACACACACTTGCACTTGCAACTTTATTGGTAATGTTCAATTCTTGATATCATATAAGATAATTTCTATAAGTTCACAAAGTCAACATCAGTCAACTTCTTTCATTATATTTTTGAAAATTTCAAAATTTTCACTTAATATTTATTGAATTTTTTCAATAATTCAATTTACCATATGTATTATAATAAATATGCAATGAAATTGGGTTATGACATCCTTCCCCTCTTGGAAGAGACATCGTCCCGATGTCTAGTAAGTTGAAAAAAAACATCATAGCAAATTTGAACATACATGTCTATTTCAACATCACATCAAAATATATATATGCCTATTTCAACATCACATCAAAATATATGTCTATTTCAACATTACATCAAAATTTAAAGCATGGAATATCATAGTATCTCAATCCAAAAAAATTCAAGCAAAATTATTGAATTTTTTTTCTCAAGAAAGAAAATGTGGAAAGGAGTGTTTCTATTTCTTCCGCATCCTCCCAAGTAGCACTGTCCTCTGAGTATTGGTCCCATTGGACCTTAAACTAAGTGATTTCTCTACTCTTCAACTTAGCGTTGCATCTATCCAAGATTATAATGGGCTCCACTAGCACCACTCCTGGATCCTGTACCTACAAGGATTACCAATCAAGCACATGAGTCACATCAAGATGATATGGCTTAAGTAAGGAAATATGAAACACATTATGAAGTTGAGCCAGAGTAGGTGGTAGAGCTAGTCTATAAGCAACTGGGTTAATCACTTCCAAGACTTCAAATAGTCCCACATATCTTGGGGCCAACTTGGAAGACTTTCCAAAAGTAATAGAACTTTTATGATGTTTAACTCTCAAGAAAACTATATTCCCAGTTGCGAACTATCTAAGAGTTTGATTCTTGTTGGCATACCTCTTTGTCAGTCTAATGCCTCCTTCAATCTGCTCTGAAGCACCCTCATTTGTTCTTCTATTTCTTTAAGCATTCCAGGTCCTACTATGATCCTATCCTCCAATTTATCCCAACCTATTAGGGGACAACACTTCCACCCAAACAAGGCTTCAAATGGTGCCATGCCTAAGGATGTATGATGAGATTTGTTGTAAGCAAACCCTACCAAAGGAAAATATTCTTCCCACCTATACTGTTGGTCCATACAATACATTCAGAGGAGGTCTTCGACTACCTGATTCACCCTCTCTGTCTGCCTATTAGTCTAAGGATGATAAGCCAAGCTGAAATTTAGTTTGTTCCCCAATGCAACATTCAAGGTTGTCCAAATCCTTGAGGTCATTCGTGTGTCCCTATCAAAAATGATAGTCTTTGGCACTCTATTTAAGCGAAAGATCTCCTAGAAAAATTTATTAGCCAAGGTCAACAATCCATCCTTAAGGTTTCCTAGAATGAAGTGCACAACCTTAGTCAACTTATCAATCACGACCAAGATAACATCATACTTTTTCTTGCTCAACAACAACCCTTGTACAAAATCCATACTAATCACCTTCCATTTATACTCAGGTATTTCATGAGGATACAATAACCTGACTGGATGTGCATGCTCAACCTTGACTCACTAGAACTCCAAGCATTTGGATATGTAATCCATTACATCCTTCTTGAGTTTAGGCCAAAAATACAGAGTCTTCAACTTCGTAATCATCTTGGATACTCTAGGGTGTCCTGAATAAGGTGCATTGTGAACTTCTAAAATGAACTTTCTCAGCTCTCTAGAGTCAGGAATATACATTCTCCTATAGTATCTCAAAATACCATCTAGTTCAATCTCATACCCATCGAACCGATGATCTAAAGGATTTACTACTAGGATGCTCTTCACTCTCTCATAGTGCCCGTCCCCTGGAAGATTCTGAATTACCTATTGTCTCAAGTTAGACCTTGTTGAGATCATGGTTTCCATATGTCTTCGTCTACTAACAGTATCAACCACTCTCTTCTATTTCCCTTTTATATATTCAATTCCAAAGTCATACTCGCTAAGGAATTCCAACCACCTTCTCTGTCATGTATTAAGGTTTGGCTAGGTAAATATGTATCTCAATCCTAAGTGGTATGTCTTGAGTTCAAATGGCTTTCCCAAAAGATAGTGCCTCCACATCTACAAGGCATGAACTATTGCAGCCAATTCCAAATCATGAGGTGCGTAGTTCACACCGTGCTACTTGAGCTTCATTGATTCATATGCTAACACTTGTCCATCTTGCATTAATACTACTCCCAATCCCTCTCCTGATGCATATGTGATTACTATGAATCTACCATTAGGATCAAGGATAGTTAGCACTGGTGTTGTCATGAGCCTCTCCTTGAAGAGTTGGAATGCATGCTCACATTTTTTGGTCCATTCAAATCATGGTCCCTTCCTTTGGAGTGAGGTATTAGGAGATGAAATTTGGAGAACCCTTGCACAAACTTCCCATAGTATCCTAGGAGGCCCATGAAGCTATGGAATTTTGACACATTCTGAGGCACTAGTCATTCTGCAATCACCTTGATCTTCTCAAGGTCTATAGAGAATCCTTTAGCTAAAATGATATGGCCCAAATAGTGCTCTCTATCCTGATAGAATGAACACTTGGACAGCTTCCCAAAGATTTTCCTTTCTCTCAATTGTTGAAAAGCTATCCTTAAATGTCTATCATGCTCTTTAACAATCTTTGAGTAGACTAGAATGTTTTCAGTGAAAATCAGAACAAAGTCATCCAAGCAGTCTCTGAATACACTATTCATGAGGTTCATAAAGGTTGTTAGTGCATTAGTTAAACCAAAAGGTACCACTATGAACTTGTAATTTCCATACCAAGTTCTAAATGCATTCTTTGGAATGTCTTCTTCCTTAATTCTTAATTGATGGTACCCTGGCCTGAGATCTATTTTGGAGAACACCGTCACTCCCTTCATTTGATCAAAAAGTTCATTAATCCTTGGGAGTAGATACTAGTTCTTGATGGTCACCTTGTTCAACATCCTAATCTATACACAGACACAGGGTTCTATCCTTCTTTTGAAGATGGGTGATCCCACGATATTGGTTTACAATTTTGGCCAAACTAGACACTGAACTGATTTTTTCTAACTAAATCTACACTTTCAGGAACCTATAGCAGCTAAACCATGAGGAATTTGAAGATGATGCAAACTAGTGATTTGTGATATTTTGTTTGTAGATTCTAATTTATTTATTTTCAAAAATTTTGGAATCATATTGCACTTCTTTTTCCATCTCCTTTGAAAACTAGTTTTTTTCAGTAAACACCATTTTTAAGGAGTGATGCTCACCATATACAACTTTTTTTCCATGAAGGATAAAATTCTATTTTTTTTAATTTAGATTTGTAACTATGATATATAACCCTTTCATTTGGTTTCATAGTGTTTTATTGAATATTTTTTCCTTAATCAAGTTTTGAAGTCAAAAAAATTACAATTCAGACATAGGGGGACCCTATACAACACAACCTTTTTTGTATGTATCGAAATTCTTTTTTTTTTACTAGATCAAGGACATCAATACCTAGCCTACACATATTTTTAAGAATTTTATTTTGATAATTTTCTATTTTTCCACATGTGCAGAACAAAGAGCTTGATTTTTGGTGAAAAACCTATGTTTAATCAAACTGAAAAAAAACTACATAATAAAACCAAAACATATTAAAATTATATTTGATGGATAGCTCATGTTGAGGACTACCATCATCCAGTTGGGTCTATGAAGTCTCCTCCATTTTCATCCTCAACTTGAGCTTCAAAGGGAAAAATTATAGAGAAATTTGGTGCCAGAGGGGGAGAAGGGTGGAAAAGGGGGGTTCAAATGAACCTAGGTTCGAGAGAACCCCCCTTGGAGGTTCTCTCGAACGTGGGCTAATTTGAACCTAGGTTCGAGCGAACCCCCTTTCCACAAAGTTTCCCTTTATTTTTTATTCCAGGGAATGTGGAATATGGTGGGACCTAGCATTTAATAGGTTCACTCAAAGAGGGGTTTGAGAAAACCCCCTTTGGGTTCGCTCGAACCAAAAGTTCATTCGAACCCCCAAAAACCAAAATTTTCTCCATGGGAGAATTTTTGCAATTTTCCTTCCTCACTAGAATTGTAAACCAGTTTTGTGGGTTTACCCTTTCACAAAAATAACCAACCCTCCCAAGGAGACACACTAGATCTTATAAGTCCCTTATCCAGTAATTCCATTAGTTGGACCTTTAACTCATAGATTTATGTGGTGTTCATCTGATAAGGTGCCTTGGATTGAGGCTCAACTCCTAGAATTAGGTCGATAGAAAAATAAAATTCCCTCTTCGATGGCAACTCTGTAAGTTCATTAGGGAATACATCTTGGAACTCCTTGAGAATAGGATATCCATCTAAATATGGTTCCTTGCCAGGATTACCAACATCCGCCACATAAATTGCACACCCCTTTCGATGAGCCTTCTTAAGTTGCATCGTAGAAATATATCTAATATCTAAGGGTCTCTACATTCCACAAACCTCAACAGGGTTTCCATAATCATCCAGATAGTTAACCACCTTATCCTCATAGTTCACTATAGCCTTACACTTAGTTAACCAATTTATTCCCAAAATTACATCATACGAGCCTAAAGGTGCCACATACAAGTTGACCTAAGTTTAAAAGGTTGGAAGCTCTAACTCACTACAAAAGAGATAGGTATCTACCCTCTACTCTATTTGATTACCATACTGGATTTTCCATTAATTTTCCATGTATCTAGGTCTAATGGGTATCTTGCATATTATTTTAGGATCTATAAAACATTCAATAGCTCCAGTATCAATTAAGATAGAGATCGATTGGCCATAGATCTTACCCATAAACTAAATTGGAAAAGCTTGATACTCTGCCTACCTATTGTCCACTACAATGTGGATCTAGTGATGTTGATTCTACTCGTAGCTTCCTTCCTTCTGCGACTTTGACCACTGAGGAAAATTTGAGGCATAATGATCACCTCCACAACTATAACACCCATATTGAGGCCCTTTGTGACCTCCTAGCTTGTCCTCTCTAAAGCCCTTTTACTTATGGTCATCCTTACCCTTGCCTTTGTTTGCTTTCTTGTTCTTTGCACCATTACCATCTTCACCCTTCTCCTGCAACTCACTTCCCCTCTTGAGATTACGGATTTGATGGCTCTTATCTCCTTTATGAAATTTCTTTTGTTAGAAACCAAGATCAGATTTGCAAACCGAAAAGACCTTCCACAGAAGAGAAAATCAAAAAAAGCAGAGAGGTTGCAAAAGAATGTGCAACATAATATTATTCGAGAATTCTATAATTACATGATAATGATTTTCTTTATAAAATCAAAGATGCATAAACCTAATCTTATCTTGAGCAACAAGATAGGTCAAAAGATAAGGATGACAACTAATTAACCTAAGAATTAAATAATTACCTAAGTAAACTTATGTAAAGTGTAATTAATAATTAATTACACCAACACCCCCCCATAAGTGCAACTTAGGGAGAAGCAGATTATTATGCAAATATGAGTCCCGACAACAAGGCCTGATCAGGTACTCATGTACAAATGCAAAGATGAAGTAGAGAAGGAAAACCCAATGGGACAAAACCCCCTACAATGAGATGATTGTTGTAGAGAAGCACTAGAAGAACAATGGAGTAGCTCGCTGGAACCTAATCCCGACAAACACTTTAATCTAAGCGGAAATAAAACCGAAATCATGATAATAATGTAACCAATGAGGTGCGATGCCACCGGCTCTTGGAAAAACAAATTGAACAACGGAATCTGTGAAACAACAATAGATGAGATGATGACAAAATCTGGAAACCATGAATCTCGATGCCGATGCCAAACTGTGATTGAAACTCTTCCATGGGAAGGAGTACCAAAAATAGACTCTAGAACATTAACCATAAAAACATGGCCCTCAATGAGAAAGAAGTGAACCAATGAGGATCAAGAAACATAATCTCTCAAGTGAAGTGTGAACCCAATGAATCGATGTGTGTCAAGGCTAAAGCAAGATGGCCAAAGGAAAACTAAAGAAACTGGAATAGACTCATGGGGTTCCATCAAAACAAGATGGATATGGAGATCAAAGTGAAAAATACACTCTAATCAGATTTATTTTGCAAGAAACCCCCCTGAATGGAACTTTATCTCAGTTCATTCATTACAATAACCCAATTATTATAAAAGGAGAGAATCCTAAATGAGCATAAATAGAAAATAACATGATGAGAATACTTGCGAAATGAAGTGCAAATATTGAGTTTCACTTTTCCAACTACCAAAACATCCAAGTAATCTCCAAAACACCCATCAGGAAAAATATGGAATAACGATAAACTTGGGATAGATACAGAAAAAAGTGCATGGATAGCAACATAGAGCTCCTCAATACCTTTCCAACGCCTCAAAGAAGACAAAAATCAAAGATCGTGGCAAAAAGTTATGAGCTCGAAAGCCCAAAATGAAAATCTGACTTCAAACAGAAAAAAATAGTAGATAAACAGAAAAATTCTGAAAAATAACCACCGCTAAATTACTCGAACCAAAGAAACTTTGCAGATATCTTGTTTGCTGATTTGATCTGGAGTATGCCAAGTTATGACCAAAAGAAAAAAAATAGCTCCTTCAGGAAAAGAATTCTGGGGCTAGGAGGGGCAAAGAGGATCATACGGTCGGGTGACGTCATGCTGACGTCAACACTGCACTATGTTAAATTTGACGGCGATCTGGCCATCGGGGCAAAAAAATGCCCCCCCTGCAAAAAAATTGACGGTTGTCGACCTGCATGGAATATTCTTAAGGAATCTTAAAAGATTTTGTCACTGATTTTTACTGGCTGGAATTTTGGAGGAATATTCCTCTGTGTTTACCTTCATCTAGATATTCTGCAAGAAGCAGAATATTCCGCTTTGGTGGTGCCACCAGATTTTTTAGAGCCCGTCGGTTTTGATATGTGGCCATCAGTTTTGATAAAAGAGCCCGGAGCTTTGACGAGGGCCACCGGAGTAAGGAACACCAGCCGATTTCAAAATGGATGTCATTGGCTGGCTATACAGTCGCCACCGGTGGGCCTGTACAGCCACCATCGGCTGCAAGGTATGATGTTCCCTTACAATAAATTATGCGCCCCAATAAAAACAAAACATTCGCCCCCCATAAATCTGCTCAACTTTTTTTTTTTTTTTTAAAGCTTTTTTAGTATTTTTTAAATTTTAGAAAAGGATTAAAGATTGAGGAAAATAATAATTTAATTTTTTTACCAAGCCTATAAAAAATTTCTTGATCCGCGTGTAGAGGGGTGGTACAGAGGCCGTACGGGCAAAAAAAAATTCCTCACGGACAACTGATGCCAAATATAGGCATATTATATGTCATTTTTTGTCTCTTGGATGCTCTGGATCTGATGGCAAGGTCCAATTTGTCTGAAAACACACCAGAAGCTTCACAACTCCCAGATCTGACAAATCTTCAAACCCTCATAACTCTGGCATAAAATGTCGGATTCAAGCAAAATAAAAGTCGATCTTGACTTTTTTGATAGCTCTGAACTCGAATATGAGCTCAGATTTCCTCCAATGTGTGCCGAAAGCAACCATGCAAGAGCACCCAAATAGAGAGACAAACTCAAGGTATGAAACCCTTGAGGAATCCTTAACGAACTCTACAATGAATCTCTCTAGAAATTTGAGAAGGGGTTGCAAATCAAGGCTCTGATACCATGTTAGAAACCAAGATCAGATTTGCAAATCGAAAAGACCTTCCACAGAAGAGAAAATCAGAAAAAGAAGAGAGGTTGCAAAAGAATGTGCAACATAATATTATTCAAGAATTCTATAATTACATGATAATGATTTGCTTTATAAAAGCAAAAATGCATAAACCTAATCTTATCTTGAGCAACAAGATAGCTCAAAAGATAAGGATGACAACTAATTAACCTAGGAATTAAATAATTACCTAAGTAAACTTATGTAAAGTGTAATTAATAATTAATTATACCAACATCTTTTTCCCATACCATTACTTAGAATTTGAGTTGCTGCGAAGATTAGATAGCTACTGCAATTTTTTTCATTTTTGGTGTTTTTTTGAAAGGATTCATTCATGGTTTGAGGTTCATGCATATCCACTTCAACTCCTATGTGAGGTATGAGTCCCATTATAAATTTATAGATACAGAACCATTCATTTCCCTGATACTAAGGCGCATATTTCAATAGGTTGGTGAACTTTTTCCAATACTATATCACAATCATATTTCCTTGGGTTAAGTTCTAAAATTTTGTCACTTTCTTATCAAAAAAATTTGTGGTAACCATCTCTTCCTGAAAGTTTGGAGGAAGAGTTCCCAAGTGATCTCAACAGGCTAAAGATTTCGTTCTAACTTCTCATTATCCCATCGAGTTGCTGCTTCACCTAAGAGTTGATACATAGCCCATGTCACCTTGGTTTGTTTAGAAAGGTTATAGAGCCCAAAGTATTTTTCCATCTCTATAATCCAAGCCTCAACTCATACTCCAATAGCCTTACCATCAAACTTGGGTAGTGCTACTCTTTTGAGGTCTTTCCCAAGCTCTTCCTCAATTCGTCCTCGTGGATTTTCCCCTGGACCATCATCTCCTTGATTTCCTTCAGCATTCCTGTAGTCTTGGTCCTCACATGCCACTCGAAATTCAAAAGCTCTAGAATTTTCTCCATCCTCTTGTTTGGTCCATTATCAGAACCACTACCACCCCCATCTTGCCTGGTGGTCACCATGTTGTCCCACACTTATCCTACAACACATTCATGTTTCTCACATCTCAACACAAGGTTCTATGAATAAACATTCTTATGCTACATCACATAATTTATCATATGCATGCATCCCTCATTCTAGAAGACATACACATTCATGCATGATACACACATTTTAGAGTCCTTCATTGAACATGCCAAAAAATACTATCTTGTTTTATTTTTATTCAAGGTGATTCAATAGACCCTTATTTACAATAGGCTTCTTGTTACATCATTATAATTTCTTGACGTCAGAAAGAGGACATTTTGTTAGCTCTCAAAAATGCAGGCAAGATGCCTCAAGAGGCTGCCAATCTCTTGATACATTTCAGGGTAACTGACAAGGTCAAGAGAACTCAACCTTCTACTCTTCAGGTGCTGCCAGACCTAGGCGGGTGTACCTTTTTGAATGAAGTAGACTTAACTTATGATTTTTCCTTCTAAAATGCTTTGTCCACAATGGTAGATGGAAGTGAACAAATGAAACCAAACTTGATAGCAATCTTGTTAATCTAAATCCTAAAATGCTCAATTAACAGATATAAAGAAACTGAATGAATTTAAAATGATGAAATGTAGAGACCAGTGCCTTGTTGGGTATGCAGAGTCAAATGAAATAGAAGTGGGCAACTTATTTTGGCAGAAGCTCAAATTGATGGCATATGATCTGTTTATAACTTGTATAAACATGCAAGATTTTGACCACTAAGCTCTACTTTAATAATCCAGGTGAATTCCCCCTGATTACTATGATCAACAAAAAGGATTTAATCTCTGCTTGACAGAACCAATAGATTAATCACACAGATATAGAAAATGTGCACTGATAAATTGAAAATAAGCTTATTACTTCAATTTAAATAACCAGAAAGAATCAACTTGGAGACAGCTTAGCAATACTTTTCAATAAACTCAACATACAATTGATACCAAAAATAAACTGCCACACCAGCTGAATTTTATTGAAATCGCCATTTGAAAACATGCAACATAGTCTCTGGAATTTGAAATTTATTCTACTGTTTCCATTCCTAATCTACCTACTGTCTGATTCTAAAATCTCATATATCAATTACAATCGGGCATGCATATTTATACACCAGCATGAGAAAATATATCACTTCAAATTCATGTCGGCCCACCATAGAGATCGGGAAAATTTCACGTCGGCCATCAACCGTATTTAGAAATTCTCATATGTCAGCCCACAGTGTTTGAATCTTTATTAATCACCAATGGAACAGTCACTGAGACAACCAGAAAGTATGCCGAAGGAAATTCAATCGTCAATCGTTAGTCATCCCGTGTTCCTCTGTTCTTTGTGTTGTTTGCTTCCGCCGTGACCATTTGTTCGCTATGCCAAAGTCAAGAAGTATCCTTTTATCCCCTTTGTGTTTCGCCATGGCCTAATGCCGTCGGTGAGATGTCATACAACATACATTATGTTTCATTGAGAGCCCCATGTTGCGTTCCTTCCAATCGCTGAGACATAAGATATCTCTCACCAATGCGTTCTTTTGTTTCGTTCACAGTCGTCGTAACATTCTGACATCGGCAAGACCTCTCGCAGAGCATACCATGTTTCACCAAAAGTTCCCTCATTCATCCTAAGTCGCTGAGACAAGAGAAAACTCTCACCGAGAAGCATTTCCCACTCGCCTTCACCAAGACACTTCAAGATCGGGGAGAGGTCCCAAAGAATCCACTGAGTTACACCGAAACATCCCGAGCACACCCTAGATCGCCAAGAGAAATCAACTCTCATACTGACAGAGACCATCATTGTGTTCCATCGGCAAGACCAAAGGTCACTCACCGAGACCTCTTACCAATAGAATACCTCTCACCGATAAGCCTCCTCCACAAGTCGGTGAGACACCACAAGATTGTTGTGACATTTCACCGAAGCCTTTAACTTATGCCGATAAGTCAATTCTTCCACCACCAGTCGGTGAGACAATAAGGTCTCGCCAAGACCTTATCCCGAATATCACGACTCTGGTTGAAGAAAGCCCATATGAGTTAATCGGTAAGACACATCAAATTCGCTATGACCTTATATTGACGGTATAACTTATGCCAATATGATCCATTTCAGTCGCCGAAACCATGTGAATATCTCGCCGATAACTACCAGTAAGTAAATTCTAGTCGCCAAGACATCAGAAACATCTTGCCGATAGGCAACATAGATGTTTGCTAGCAGAAAACTCAACATGGGTCGGGGAGACCTTGACCATCTCACATCGATAAGAACCAGAATGTCAAAAATGCAAGACCCAATGGAAACAATGAAACCACATGGCAAGAAATGGGTAGAATATGCACACGGTAGGACCAATTTGGAAATTTATGAGTAAAATCAACATGTAAAAACATCAGATTTTTACAGCTCTAACACATTCATCTAGGTCCTTATCTAAATTTACATCAAACTTTATAGAAGAGGACGATTGAGAACACACGCTCTCCTTTTCCTCTTTAGTCAACAAGGGTGCATTGGATCCACACCCTAGAGGCTAGTCCCAGATTGTGGAAAGATTTTTGACCTTAGGTGTTTTCTTCTCCTCAATCTGCAAGCCTCTCTCTAGCTTGATTCGTGTAAGAGCCTGAGCTAGAGTTTCAACATCAAGAGTTTCTGATTGAACCTCTATCTTGGTGTTTCCTTCCTTTATGCCATTCTTACATGAGGTTCTAACAATTTTCCCTTTCCTTCATCTTGCCTTTGACCTTCCCATTCTTGCATTCAATCCAGGTTCGGTCAATTCTCAGGACAACCAAATTTTTGGTCAAGGGTCAACTACCCCTAATCAACTATCGTAGACTCAAAGGCCTAGAGTTGAACCCTAAGATCTGATACAAAATGTAATAACCCATCCTAAATTATTACTTAATTAACATTATTGTATTTGACACATGAATATATTCCAAATTAAAAAGACATAACTAGTGGCTAAGTCAATCATAGCTACACATGTCCATTTAAAATGAGTCAATGATTAATATATCCACTTCAAAAGTCAAATTACAATATCAGGTTTGACTCTGCTCTTAAGGCCACAAAGTCATTACTTTGTACTCTTTTCATCAAATACATGAATTTATTACATCAAGTTACATCTTAGACTAAAATAGTCTTGCAAACAACTAAGGTTCTTCTTTGATGCTCGCCTCCACTGGTGGATGAGAACATGGTTGAAGTGCTTTACTACTCAACCATGAATCTTGCGCTTCTCCAAAATTCTTTTGACTTGAAGAATGCTCGACCCTGCATGGAAAGTTTAGCAAGAGAACAATTTGCAAGGTGGAATCTAGTGTGTGCCCATACATCAACATGCAATTTCTATCTACAAGTTAGAAAAGAAAATGCAGGATCTATGCTAGGAATGGTAGAGAGTGAAATCATAGATTTCATACATATATAATGAACTATATTTCTTAGCCAAGCATAATAAATGTGTTGCAACAACAACAAACAATAGGTTATGGTAAAGAAAACCTATACTCTCTAAACTTCATTACGACACCCATTCTAGAAGGTAACTTTCTACTATATAATATCTCATAACAACTATCTATGCTCTAGTAGCATCTACCCTAAGGTGCTCTAGTCAACTAAGGTATCACTGTTCCATTCAAGTTTTGGAATATTCTTTCACATATATCTTTCCAAAGAAGAATTAGATTATTAATAACATTTTGCGAACCACGGTCCATGATCATTAGTAATCAAGATTTCTGGATTAAGCATTGTGTGATTTTTCCATCAATTTCTCTCTCTCTATCTGCTAATCATCCCATTGATGGATCATGGAGTATGATCAGTAAATCGATGATGGATCATGGAGTATGATCCGGCGTTGATGGAAAGAAATGCACCGCAATTATTTTATTACTAGAATGATATTAATTTACTCTCTAAACAGAAATCAGATTTATGATTCAATAGAGTAATTCAACAATCAGTCATATCATTCTTGTGACTATTATATACTTTTCATCAATAAGCATTTTCCATTTTAAAAAAATGAACTAAGAACAAAAGAAGGTATGTCACAAGTATGTGTATGTACATAGATGAAGTCTATGTGCATACACATATATGTGCCTACTTAAGTTTTAAAATTTGTGGATACATTCTGAAAAAAATCATTAAATCATATTGCAATCATAAAATAATATTCCATTTGACGTTTCTTTTGTCAAAAAAATAAAGAATCAGAACAAGTCTATGTTAACAGTTTCACACATATTGTTATTGCATTCTCACAACTGTGATACTCTAACATTTTTGTTTACATATGAACATTCATCATTTAAACAGAACAAGTACTATTTCCTACTAAACAATTTTAAGACAACTTATTTACATATGAACATTCCCTGCTTAAACAAAACATATATTGTTTCCTACTAAACAATTATAAGACAAGTTGTTTATTTATGAACATTCATTGTTTACAACTATTGAAAGTTGTTCCAACTAAATAGTTCAATGAGCAAGGTTGTTTTT